>JAJJHY010005742.1:12211195-12221308 GCA_021224005.1 Drosophila setifemur
GGGAACAATCAAGGATATTGGCGCTGCTTAGATTTGGGGCGTATTTTACGTGGCACTCGGAGCAAACAGATGTTACCAACAGACGAATCCGAATATTGTATTCGGATCTGACATTCATATATATTAAGCCGAGCGGAGTGCTCCACTTAAGTGTCTTTGATTATTTGCAATTTGTTCGATTTTGGCGGGGGGGTTGAATATGGTACTCTGTCCCCTTCGCCACTTGACTTTGAGATGTGGATTCCGAATCGAAGTCGGATTTGGATTCGTATGATATTGATGATGATGAGAGATTCCAGAGGCAGACGTGTGGCGAGTTATGCAATCGTTTTCGTTGCCATTGACGGCAAGTGTTGGCCAACAAAATAAAAGAAGCCCAAACTGTTTGCCAGGCACTTGAAACTAGCAGTTTTTTTTTTTGTTTGCTCCCTGGTTTCCTTGGCAAATCCCATTTAAAGTTCACCAAACATTTGCCTGATGAGCGGGCTAAGCGGAAAGCCGCAGAAGAAAAATGACATTGGCGACGGCAGGAACACTGAGTGACCATGTCCTTTCCGGCTTTTGGCCCCACCGAAACGATAAACAAATTTGACATATAACAAGCTTAACTTCTTGTCCTGCCACATAGTTTTGTCCTTCGCTTTAGCCGAAGGACAACAACACACGCCAGCTAAATCTCATATGATTTGTTTTCCCAACTGAATTATGTAGGCTTATGTTAGGTTTTTATTTTTATTTCGGGCAATGTTTTATAAATACTTACAAGCAACATGAACGACTTGCAGGACATCATCGTTGTGTTTGTTTTTTTTTGTGTAGTTTGAATTTTCGAATTCCTGATCAAATGGCAAAAACTATGGTATCCAATAGGTTGGCTAGAGTTGAAATTGAATTAAATTTTTATTAGAGCTCTGTTCGATATTTGCGTTTTTAAATTTGATTATTTTCCTTTCCGGATTGATCAAGTGTTTATTCGGATTCGGATTGTTTTTTGGCGCACAATTTAATTTGGAGTAGTCCACAGGGCAGTGCTCACTTTTATTGTTTTTTTTTTGGGGGGGGTTGGGGGATCGTTGGTGGGCGGTGATTTTCAGCTATCGTAGAGTTTTCGAGGAGTTTGATTTGATTTTCCAAGCCAACCGCACGAAGTACACGAACGTTTTGAATTAGGTTAGACAATGGAGATGCGCTAGCTTTTTATAATAAACGCTCGAGACGGGCCGACGTCGCCGTCGACGCGGGCAGAGGCTGCAGCGGCGGCAGAAGCGGCAGGCAGTGGCAGAGGCTGTGGCAGCAGCGGCTTTCGCGTTGCCAACTGCACCTAAAAGTAACGTAAAAAAGTGGTTTGAACAATTGAGGCAAGTCTCGCGCCTAACTTCTAGATCATCTGCCTCTCAGTGCGCCAATATAGCTCTCCCTCTCTGGGCTCTCAGAATTGGCCAAGTTAAGAGAGAGAGAGGCTCTGCGAGTGGTGAGGTGAAAAATGTTGCAGATCATCACCAGCAACCACGAACAATGAACATCGAACACGATCATTACGATGATGAACAGCAAGTTGATAAATGAATCCGAACAACAGCGATGATGATGTAGCTAAAAAAATTCGCTGGAGCGGATGTATGTATAACAAGTCTGGTTGCAACGCCCCAAAATGACTTCATTAGATTCTCGGCTGGCCGAATAAAAGAAGCGAAAATTTGATATTTAAGTTTTTACGAGGATGAAGTTCGACCCTCGAGGCGCTGCAGCTGAAATCGAGACGAGACGGAAATGTCACTGGGAATGTCAGATAGTTTCATAGTTTTCGGTCCCCAAGATATCTTCTCCCAGGCCCTTTGTGGATATATTTTTTTTCTAATTTGTGTTTGGTTTTTGGGAAAGCAGCAGGCAGAACATAGAATAAGTTTTTTTGGGGTGGCGAGAAAAACGTGATGCGGCTGCCAGTGGAAAATTGCACAAGCTGCAAACGTGTTCATGTGGCGTCCCAATTTCCTCCAGCACCTCTTGGCCGAAAAATGCAATCTATGACGTGAGGCTCATGCCAAAGAGCCCAGCCGAAAGCCCTCTCCCCCAAAAACCGAACCGAAAAACTTATCCCAGAGTATTGGCTCTTGCACAAGGCTCGAGACGTGTCGAGGGTTTCTTTTTGGTTGGTCTTGGCCCGCTCCTTCCTTCCGACAGACATCAAAATCCCACCAAAAGCCATTAACCTTGGGAATATCATATTTTTTCGATATTAAATAACAATTAAAAGCAATCTATTTCCGATGACTGATTTCAGAGTTTCTTCATATTTTTATAGACCACTTTTGGTGGGATGTTTATGAGCGTGTGTGTGCGGTATTAAAATTAGATATTGAATTCGGTACAGGGAGAGAAAAAGATGGAGTTGGATTGCAAAGGCTGAAAATTCTTAAAAGCTGAAAATAAAAGTGTGACAAAAATATTTTAGCTGGTAGATAATTATGTATATAGTATAGGTTTGTGATTGTAAATGTAAATAAAGTTATGAGTATTCTTTTATTAATTTTTAGAAGGGTTTTCTATTAAAAAACAATCATATAAATCTGTTTGATAAATATGTTTTTAAACGTTTGTATCAATAGTTGTTAAATAAATTACTTGTAACCTTTAAATTTTATTTACATTAGCTTAACGATGTCATTCAACTATGCTGTAAAATGTATAATAATAAAATGAATTATCATAATTTCGGGCTTCTTGCTAATTAATTTTTCTTAGTGTATAAGGCGAACAACCGAAGCATGTGTACCCTATCAAATCAAGCGACTTACACCTGCTGCCAACGTCCGATGGACCTCCATCGACCGAAAGTGTACGAGAAGTAATTGAACAACTTTTGGTTACTTTTAACTTTTGATTTCCGTGACACTTGAGCTGTGAATAAGTGAGTGTGTGCGTGTGTGTGTGGACCACACTCACAGATACATACTGTCAAAACTATCTTAACAACATAATACCTGGCAAACAATTGGGGCCAAGTCCCACACTACCAATCCGAGCCACATTGAAATTTCTTTGAGCCGCACTCGAAAATCCATGAAGTGCATTTTGTGGTAGCTGCGATTACGAAAAGATTTCATCTTATAATGTAATTAGAGCAGTGCGATTGCGAGCATTTTTATGTAAGTCCAAGAGCAACTAATGCTCAAAATTTCCTTTTGATTTGTTCAACAATAACTTGACATCAATTGGGCAACATTTGCGGAGCCAAAACTTTTGTTTGCCGCTGTCATCGCCTTGGCAGCTGTTGCTGCTGCTGCTGTTGCTGCTGTTGCTGTTGCTGCTGTTGCAGTTTTCGATCATTTTTCAAAACGTCCAAAGTAATAAAGTTTTGCAAATTCCCCACTTTATTCATCAAGTGGACACTTCCTAGCTTCAAGCCAAACGGAAGCTAAACTTAGTCAAACGTTTCGCGGACTTCAATAGCATTTTATTCTGCTTTTGTTTTTTTTTTGTATTTCTAGCTGTTGACATTTTAAAGTTGGCTTTGCAGCAGTTTATTGAATTGTTGCACCGACCAAAAGACAACAACAACAAAAATTAACATTTAAAAGAACAGACTCAAATTCTGCGGCAGAAGCATTTAAAATGATTTTTTCCTCGAATTTGTTTTACCCATTTCGTGCAACATTCGGGCGAATCACCTGTTGATGGTTATAGTTGCTGCTGCTTTTGGCTTGTATTGTTGCTGGTTGTTGTTGCTGTTGTTGTTGCTGCTGCCGTAGAACCAACAGACATTCCACTCCGATGCCAGGCGCACCTTTTTCAAGCTAAAAATGAGTGAATTAGAATAGCCAACTATGTAATTGCCGCATTTTATTGCCACCAGCAATGGTTGTTGCTGTTGAGTTGCATCTGAAGTTGGTGTTGTTGCTGGTGGTGATGTTGCTGGTGTTGTTGGTGTTGCTGTTGCTTTTGATGCTGGTGTTGCTGTTGCTGTTGGTGTTGCTGTTGCGGTGGCTTTTGGTTGGCTTTTGTTGTTGCTGTCGTCTGAGTTTGGTGTGAGAAGTGGTCGAAGCCTCGGCGATCGCCTATATTTTTTTTCCCAGATTTTATTTTGGTTCAGACGCGCCGAGTGATTTGCATTTTTTGTGTGTTTTTGGAAGAGCAGGCGCGTTTTTTACCAATTGCTATTTATAGAGTAAATGTCTCGGACTTCTGATGGAAGTGAAGTGAAGGCGCATCAAATGTCGTTCGATTTGCTTGGCATTTCCCCGGAGATCATATCTTTTATTGTTATTTTTTTTTTGTGTTTTTCCTATATAGAGAACACGTTTTGCGACTTGTCGATCAAAGCGTTGAAGGTGTGCCTGGGCTAAAATAAAATCCTAATTTATGTTCGCACTAAAACAAAATAATAAATAATAAAAAGATGTTATTAATATTATTAACCTCTCCTTGAAAATACCAAATGGTTAAGTTATAGTTTTGTATCTTACCTTACCAAAGATGGTGCCACCTTCAGGTGTCATTAAAAAAGTTGTTGCTTAATGATAATTTTAAAGTTAGCACTTCTCTTTTGATTGCATTCATTACGGCAATCTCCTTTGGCACTTCCTTCTGATTTCATTTGATCTCTTTGCCGGAGTTTCCTGTTGATTGCTCTCATTATTCCACCGCGCGCCACTGTGATAAGTTTTTCTTCTTCTGGCTGGAGTCGAGTCTTCGCTGTCACTTGCCACACTTGCCACCATTTTTCTTAATGGAAATTTTCATGCGCTTGGCTTTTCTTTAGACAAATTAAGCGAATTTTTTTGCTCCCAGCTCCCAGCACCTTCAGTTCCTTACCCAACTTGTCCGTCCGTCCGTCCGTCCGTCCACATCCCCTTCGCATTGTCATCGTCATCTTCAGTGCACTTCCGTTCATTGCACCCAAAAAAAAAAGCAGGGGTAAAAAAAAGATGCGAAAAATAAGGCTGGCGACGAAGTCGAGGAAAAAGTTGTGGAAAACTTTGCACCTAACATAAATCACATCTCAGCACACGCCCCCGTCCTTCGGCCACGCCCACTTCGAGTCCCGGCTTCTTGTGTCCTCCTAAATGTATGTAAGTGTGTGTGTGTGGGTGTGTGTGCGTGGGTGTGTGTATGTTCATTCCTATTTGCATATTCCAATTTCGCATTTAATCAATTTACACTCGCACTCTTGCAAAAACACAGCGGGAAATAATGGAGCTAGACAATTACCCGCATTGTCTGACATCGACTGCCTTATCCTCACATCATTTATCCTTGTTAATTTTTATTTAGCCGGCTAAAAGTAAATCCCTGGCTGAGGAGCTCCTCCTCCGAGTCGTGAGCGATTGAGTCGTAACCTGGGATGACTTGTTTACGTGTTCGCTCTCTGTTGAAATCTGCAGCAGTTCGGATACGGACAACAATGCATCTGCATGATGCTCAGATACTCAGATACTCAGATACATTCTGTGCTCTGCTGGTGGCCGGAAAAAAACAGCAACAGCAAATGCGCTGCAACTGACGGGTAACAAGTTGAACGAAAGCGAATGACAAATCTGGATTGGACACCGAGACAGGTATTACTTTGCAGTAAATTGAATTCGAAACAAGTTAATGAAATTGTGAAGTTCGATATATTTTAAATATTCAACAAGAAAACGGGTAAACATGATAGCCATGTCAATAAGCATTTAATATAGTCAACAAACAAAAATTGGTACACATTGATTTCGATTAACAGAAAATGTGATAAAAATGTACTTATATTATTTATTTATTTTAAGTTTTTTACTATTATTATTGGATCATGAAATTAAAGAGTTTTTATATTTTTGAGTTAAAGAAATATTGGTATTTACTTTAATATTCTAGTTAATAAAAACCCTTTTAATATTAAGCCTTAAAAATAGTGGTAAATATTATAAACTTTTAATCGAAAATATCTACTTTTTGCAAGGAAATTTATTAGATTATTTTTAAATGTTTATAATCCTTTATAAATTATTAGTAAAATAATGAATTAGGAAGAACCACTTAACTTGTGAACCTATAAATATTATAGTGATTTTTTTGTTTCTTTAAAAAAATAAAGACTTTACGGGAAAGTTCTTTAATTTAAGAAGAGGTCTAAACAATTGTCAGAATAATAATCAAATAAGTATTTACAAATACTGAAAGCATCTGTGAACTTAATATTAAACCAAATAAAACCACTTAAAAAATACAAAAAAATAAAATTGATGTCCGTGAAAGTTCTACCACGTAGTCTGCCAACATGGTGCTGCCAAATTCTTACACATTTTGATCACAGCCGATAAATTCCTGCGAGCATTTATCAAAAACAGTGGGCGACAACATTTGGCCAAGTTCTGGCAACGCATTAGACACGCCCAGTAGCTGAGCCTCTCATTGCTTATCAATTGCAATGTGAGAGCCGACCAAAAGTTGGCTCCATAACTTGCTGCTCCACACAAAAATGGTGAAAAAAAGATGGAAGTGAAAAAAAATAACGAGCAAAAGTAAAACGAGAAAATCCAAAGCATTTAACTTGCAATGACAGCCCCCCTTTGGAGCCCCAGGCAAGCGACTAATGGTCAAAACTTATCGTCAAACTTAAATGGGATTTTATTATCGTCGCCAAAAACTTCAACTTCGCTCCGTCCTCCTGCCACCAGCCTCCTCCCTTGGACCCGTGGCCATATTTTCGTGGGCTTCACATGCAGCCTGAGAATGGGTTTGGTCTCAGAGTTTTTTTTTTCGAGTCGCAGGGGCGTGGAATATAATTTTTCTTCTGCGATTCTTCTTGGGCGACGCGGCTAATGCGCTGATTTATATATAATACCATAATTATAATGCACTTGGTTCTCATGGATTGCCCCACAGAACTCGAACCCCTCATATATACTTTTGAGGTCAGCCTACATAAATCTTGTCAGCAAAAACGAATTGTGCATTCTCTTACGCTTTTGTTTTAATTAACTCGAGAATTGCTTAATTAAGAAGCGAAAAAAACAAAAAAAAAACATCATCACTGAAAAACTGCAGAGAACCGAAACTCATAACAAGTGCAACGACGTGTGTGTGTATGCATCTCTTGGCCCGGTCGCGTTGGCAATTAATGTCAATCAAGTTGGCTCCGAAAGATACAGACCCGGCAAGGCAATCCAAGCCATAATATCCGCGACCGCGACTCCCACTTTGCAGAGGGAGAACGTACTCCGGGGCTTCGGAAAGTGACTTGCTCGGAATTTTTGTAAAAAACAAATCATTTTTTCATACCGTTGAATGTCAAAACAATTAAACCATCGAAAAATTAAAAGCACTGAAAGATCATGTACCAAATTGTTTTATTGCACAGTGGTGGCGAACATTTGATGGATGTATTATAATTAACTCAAGGGGTTATTGCCACTCCCAGCGCGTCCGGAATACTTAATGTGAATAAATCAGAAGGTAAACACTTTTAAAGCTTCATAAATTATTTAGCAGAGCGGGGAATTAACAATAAGCCATATTTTTGTTTTTTTCTCCCAAAACACATTCCGAATTTTGAATTTTCCTCTGAAGTGAAGAAGACTTCTGGCGCCCAGTGTGTTTGGGCGCAATGCCACTTAAATTAGTTAATGAGCTCTGCATGAGTTCGTCATGAAAAACGGAGAAGCCTTAACAATATAAAAATAGCAAATGCAAAAATCAAGAAAAACAAAAAACAAAAGAAACAGAACAAATACAGAGAATAATGCCAAAAGCAATTTAAAGGTGCGGAGTCGTCGGAAAGTGGCAAACAAATTGGCAAACAGCGACAGATACAACCTGAACAACAGAAGTATCTGGTAACTGGTAACTGGTAACTGAAATTTGTTCCTACAATTGCTGGCAACATTGAACTTTAAATGGTAGCACCCGAGCCACATGTGATTCTCGATCCGCGCTCTTCTCTATCTGCATCTGCGTATCTGGTATCTGGTATCTGCGATGACATCGAATCCGTAAGCCAATGCCCCGAACTCTCGGGCCAAGTACATCACGCTGATGATGATGATGATGATGGGGCATAAAACCATTGCGATCGATTTTCCAAGCATCCAAATTAATTAAAGTACAATTTTTGGAGTACAAGCAGTCATCACCTTGACCTTCGCCGATGATAAATGGTAGCGGATTGGTGGACTCCAAGATCGCAAGTAGAAATTTTGCTACAATTTTAATTAAAGCCAAACAAGGCAAACCACCGTGCAGATCAACGAAAAATTTGTTACTGCCATAAAAGTGGCTAACAAAATAATGAAACTAAAACTAAAACTGAAGCTGAGGCTGAGGAAAAGGCCAAGCGGAAGCGAAAGGTCACTGGCAAGGCTTGAATAATTGCTCGGTTAGTGCGTTAAACGCTTAATAATAACGCACAATAACGAACAATTTGAAAAGTCAATTATGGACGAAAGGCGAACGGAACGGAGCGCATCTGCCAATCCGAAGGTTTTTTTTCCCGACTCAATTCCAATTCCAATTCCGACATTCGCCTTGCTGAAAGTTGCTCAATTTGTCAGAGACCTCCAGGTGAAGTTAATTTATTGATTTCACTTTATTGCACATAGTTCACACACACATTTTGTTTACATGCATTATTGCATTGGTTACTTAATTTTAATTGCATTTTTCATGAGCCTAAACTAATTTGAGCGTCTGCCCAATAACAACAATAATAATAAACAAATAAATGAGATGGAAATTGCTTAATATCTACGTCAGCATTTTAAACAAGACTCAAAGTAGCAGAATGTCATTATTTGGTATTTAAACAATGAATTTTTGGGCTTATTCTTGAAAGTGTTTAATTTTACATAAACTTATATTTTCAAAAAATATATTTTGTAATTTTTGTGGCTGTTTTTCTTTGTTTGAGCAAAGTTCTACAAATACTTTGAGATATCGTTGATGAATATATCTCACTATTTGTAGAAATCTACTCTCCTTCAAGATTCCAAAAGTATATCTTATGACTAACTTATTGTACAGATTGCACATTATGTCTCTTTTGCTCCGATCTCAATGACTCAATTTAATGTTTCGCACCGCTCTCGAAGCTGACGTCGGCATGGAAACCCGTGTCGTCGGCGTGGTAGATCACGTTCTGGATCCGTCCGTCCGGCAATAAAATGTGGTACTGGCCGCGTGTCACTCCATGCAAGTCCCGGTTCTGCTTGTGGCCAAAATCGTTGCCGGTATGGAAATCACGTATACGATAACCGAACGCATACTTTGAGGCATACGGCTGCAGCTGCAACGAGAAAGCAGAGGGGGAGGAGGGGGTGTGGTTAGCTAAATAAGTTAGTTATGTATTTGCAGATTGTTGTGTGTTCAGCAAACCGATAAGTTGCCGGCAACTGGGGACTGGAGACTGGGGACAACGGACTGGGGACTCCGTTTTCGTCACCCACATCCATATGCACATTTCTTGGCGTCGAGAATTCGTGCGCATGCTGAAAAGTATGCGTTGCAAAATGCATTAAGCAAGCTGTCAGCTACAGTGAGGACTGTGAGCAGCGACAACCGTTATGTAGGCAGCGCCATGATGCCCGGAGACAACTGCAGACAAGCTAACAGCGAAGATGTGCAACATTCCGTTGCACAATTAGCTAAAAGAAGGGATACCCTTGATCCTCTCAAGAATGGAATTGATTTTATAATGTTTACCCATTTTACATTTGGTTTTTAAATCCTAAAGATTATTAAATCTATTTAAAAATAATTAAAAATTCATAATTTCAAATAGTACAACAATATATATATTTTCTACGATACGTTTAATTTCAGTTTAGAAAATAAACCCACAAACTATTTCTTCAAAAACAATCATATTTTCTTTGTATTCCAAATTACTTTCTTTGCCAATGAATATTAATTATTGTATTTAAAATATGTTTTAAAAAATGTATTTGTGTTTAAAAGGTTGCAAATATTTAATATCGAAGATTCTTTTCAATGTGGCTCAAACAGCTATATGGTGATCCATATTGGTTGAAATTGAAATCCCCGAAACAAGGCAAACAAACGAAAAAGCTGATTTCTTTTTTTTTATACATGGGGTATCTGATGATGATTGGACAGTGGCGGGGGTAAGGGGGTACTCCTCCC
>JAJJHY010005742.1:12221471-12246180 GCA_021224005.1 Drosophila setifemur
TTCAATTCCCTTGCCCCCGCCCCCGCCCATGCCCCATTCTGTATGCAGCATAGATTTCATTTTGTGTGTCGTGAACAATTTTGGTTTTGCCTTTTTATTGTAAGTACGAGAGAGAGAATAAAATAAGCGAGTGTGCGAGGATGTGTGGATGTGTGCGTGAGTTGGTGTTACTGTGCGTTTCCGTTTCCGCTCATTCAAATGTTCAGGATCTCGTTGCCGTCGCTTTCGGCGGCGGCGGTGGCAATTGTTGGCCCAAACTTTCGGTACATGTTTCGGGCTGCTTCTGCGGTTTTTATGGCCCTCCCCCCCCCGAGCCAAGATTTGTGCTCCTCCAAAATAAGGGGGGGCGTGGCAAACTTTTTGATATGTTAATGAGTTGTAAATTAAGTTTAATTAAGTTACATTGTTGACTAGATTTCACTTTATTTCGTCGCTGCCGTCGCCGCGGAAATGTTATTCCCTGTGACAGAACAAAAGTTTTTCGCGAAGCTTTAGAAAATTTATAGACCTAACTGGGGGAGGGGTTCCTCCTTTGATTATAATCCTGATTGAGATTTGTTTTACCAAGTTTTCCATCAGCGCCGTGCGAAGAGAACCTCTCAACGGAACAGAAACTGGATTTAATATTTTTTGCTTTTTTTTTTTCCACCCGCCCCTACGTTAATCACAATTAATAAATTCTCTGCTCCAGCAATTTACCAACATTTGTGCTTGCAATTTTTCGCCGCGGTCTCCTTCATCTTCTAATGAAATGCAAAAAATGTTTCTGCATTGTTCGGGATGGGGATGGGGATGGGGATGCCGGGGAGCTTCATCATTAACAGCACGGCAAAAATGTTAATAGATTGCGGCGACTCTGCAGCACCCTTCCTGCCTCCGCATATGTCTGGCTGGGTATCCCCAGTCAACAGCAAAAATTTCAAATAAATCGCAACAGCCATGGGGAATATGCAAATTCTTTTTTTTTTCTGTGGCCAGAGTGCAGACGTTGATGTAACAATTTACTGCAAGGCTCTGCAGTTTTGAATTTCATTACGAGTTGATTTGATTAAAGGGGAACATAATTACGATGCAGATGGAACGCGTCCCAATGTTTGCCCAGGAAATATTGAGCCAAGCCGAAAGTGGAATCCGAATCCGAATCAGATCACGTGCCATATTGAACCAGACCGGACCGGACCGGACCGTACCGGACCGTACCTTCTCCCGTGAATCCGATGACGTGGCCAATTTCTCCTGCCCAGTCGCCATCGAATTGCGATGGATGGATAAATAGATAGATGTCAATAGCCATGGATGCTAGCATTTGCCTGGCCAAATATGACAAAAGTGCTTTCAGGCACCGTAAAAAATATTGGTGTATTAGTTAAATTATAAAAATAAATATGTCTCGGAAATATTTGTTTTTTCTTTAACTAACTTTGACGAAAATTCAAAATATACATATTTGAACATTGTAAAATAATTCGAAATATTTATTTTATTTAACATATTTAAGGATGTCCAAATATGCAAATTTTAAATTTTAAAAAGACACCTTTTTTATTGAAATTAAATTTGATAATTGAAAGAAAAGCATTGCCAATATCAGAATATTTTTCTTTTAAACTAGTAAAAATTACAATTCAAGGAAATAAGCTATGAAAACATGTTGACAAGTTTTCCTCGACGTGTTTGCAAAGTTTATTACCAAATTTTCTCTTTAGTATTTTTTATTTTTATTGCATTTAAGGCGTTAGCCGGGTTTTTTTTTTTGGACATTGGCTTTTTAGCGAATTGTGCAGCGAGTCGAGTGCAAAATGCAATTTGAGGGCGAACTACGTGAGTTCGTTTATTTGTGAGAGAGGGAGAGCGATCAGATGGCCGAAGTATGTCCAAATGGACATGCCGGCCAACTCACAACTTTCTTTCATTGCCAAAAGCAATAAGCGGGAATGCTGTTTTGCTCCGCTGCTCCTCTGCTGCTCCTCTGCTGTTCCTCTGCTGCTCCTCTGGTAACTTAATGCGAATTTCCCAGCCCGAAAGGAAGCGGGTGATGGCTAACAAGAAAATGCCTTTGACATTGGACATCCAAGGCGTTGGCTGACTTTTATTTCTTTTAATTTGCATGTAATCAGCATTGTATTCCCGCCCCCATCCTCTTGCCCTTCCCCTGCCCGTTCCCGGACCCATTCCCTTTGCGTGGCCCCTGGCTTTGTCATCTCATCTGCGCTCATTAAAATGTTTTTGCCTTTTGTTGGCCTGCGGCATTGGTCTTAATATAGCCTTAACCATCTCCGACCCGACCCGACCCGATCAGACCCACCGAGCCCTTGTGGTTAACCCTTGCGGCGGGGTCAGAATGTTCATTATGTATCTGGCGGTGAGGCACTCAAATCGTTGTTTGGCTTTTGATTTCATTGTGATTTTCCACATAATTCGATTTGCTGCTTGCTGTGTCAGGTTGTTGCGGTTGAAACGTCAAGAAAAGTGGACCATTTGCGGTTGGCAATTATAATGCGTCATGACAAGTCAATAAAAGAGTTGCAATAAATCAATCAAAAAAAAAGTACGAAAATATTGCGTATACGTAAGGTAATAAATGTCGGAAAAAAAAGGATTTATCTATTTTTGTGTGAATAAATAAATAGTTAAATAGGGTTTGAAAGGGAAATTTAAACAATATATATTGCTATCCAATACCTCAAAAAATAATATGTTTTAAACATCAAATTAATTATTTCAAATGGAATTACTTAAATTTAAAGAAAATATAATAATTACAAGATCAAAATTTTCCATAAAATTCTGCCTTAAATTATGATTTGCAATTGGTGTCGGATTATGTCGTGGGAAAGTAGCTATCAGCATTGGATTTCCCTTATTTAAAATGTGTAATAATTTAAAATTAAATCTCCCACATGACTCCAAGTCCTTGTCAGCTTCCCGCTCCTAAGCTCGTTCTTAGCCATTCAAATCGCTGCGTTAGCTACCCTCTTCAATTAGCCCATGATTTGCACTCAGCCGGAAAGGATTCTCTTCCCATACCCAGTCCCATACCGATTCCCAATCCCAATCCCCCTTCGCGCCAGTGCCAAAGCACTAATCCTTGTTGGGTAACTAAAGCTGGCGTTCCTCACCCGATCTCCTGCCACGCCCCCGCCCCCTTCCCCGCCCGGAATCCTAGATTCCAGATGCCTGTGCCCCAGTGTGTTGCGTTTATTATTCACACAATTCGTTTAAGCGCTGCAAACACCTCGTACCGAAACCCGAAAACCTCAAGGGACACAGGCAGAGATTGTGGAGTGGACTGGTGTGGAGTGGTCGAGGGGGGAGAGGGGTAGAGGAAGGGGTTCCGGGTGGAGGGGGCAGCAAGGCTTATGTGGCAGCTGCAGCTGCATGCTCATTTAAAATTGAACAAGAGTTGGGAGCAGGAGCAGGGGCTGGAGCAGGAGCAGGGACCAGGAGCAGGAGCAGGGACAGGGGCAGGAGCAGGGACCAGGAGCGGTAGCTGGTCGGCAACCGAGTCGAGGCAAATCGCATTTAAATGGAAATAAATGTTGTGTCCAAACAATTTACAAAAACCAATTTTACAATGTAATGCGTTCAGAGCTTCACTCCCACGTGTGGGCGTGGCTCTGGGTGTTGGGTCTTCTTGTTCTATTTTTTTTCTCGGTTTTTGGGGTATTTTTGGGAGCCATGTGACCCCCGCCCCTTGAAGTGGAACGTGTTCAACAGCTTTCGTCAGGCGAATGAATGAATGTCCTGGGCTCGTTGATGCCGCACGGCAGCCATTGACACAATTGCCGCTGCACAGAAACCAAATTTATCAATTTAGCTCACAAGTTTCTAATTAAAAATTATAGTCAAACATGGCTTAAAATATATTTAGCCAGGTTTATAATACACGAATTTTTAATCATATTTTCTGTTCTTGTTTTAGTTGATTTTTTCCTTGTGTGCCAAACTTTTGACCAAGCAATTATGATTGCTCCAGAGTAGTTCCGAAAAAGAGCAGAGCGATGATTAGACGGACGGAGCTGCTCTAGAAATTTTGTTGTATAATTTACAGGAGAGTGCCGGAAAATGCACTGCCAAAAAAGGGGGTTGGAAACGAGAGGGGGTGAAACATTTTTAAATGCAACCACCCAGAGTTTTTATGGCTCGCTTGTTAGCAATTTTCGTTTTCAGAGAGAGAGAAAAGGAAGAGGTTGGCGTTGGCCAGGCATCTCTAACCAAAATTGAGTTATCAGTTTGTTGGCTCTGCGCTCGGGCTGATTGCGTGACAGCTGCTGCTCCTCCTCGACTCCCGTCTCCTGCTCCTGGATAGTTGCTAACAGGGAATCGGACCTGCAGGAGCGGCTGCTGAACAAAAAAAAAAGCAAACCCCATCTAACGAAATGGCAGAGGAGCAAGAAAAATGTCAAACTACGTGATTTTTATGCGAATGTGACTGTCAATACGCTGCAAACATCATTGGAATAGGAATAGGAATAGGTAAAGGATGAGCCCTGCCCTGGCATACTACATATAGTTTTCCTTTCCTTCCTTCCTTCCTCTCCCCATATTTTTTTCCTAGTAATATTAGCAGTTGTAGCTGTGGACGGGTGGCTGTGGTTTATTATGGGTAGCGAATGAAGTGAAGCTAATTTAAAGTCAACCGTCGGGTCAGATGAGCTGGGACAGATCGGGGTGGGTCGACACCCCTTACGGTTGGCAATTTTCGGCTCTGATTTTGGTTGGTTCAAGGGTTCTTCTTCCTTTACTTGCAAATTTTCTTTAAAGAGAGAGAGCAGGCCATCAATTGCACGGCTCTCGAAGAGCATTAGTAACACATGCTCCGAGGATCGGGGGAAGCTAACCTTTTCAGAGTCATAAAGCTCCACGGGAAGCCCTTTTGTGGAGTGGTTTTCAATGCCGGAATGGAACATACTTGGAACATATGTGCGGGGGCTCCATTAAATTAAACTTAAATCCCCGGCAAACCTCTTTTCAACACTTGCAAAAATATGTTGTTGTTCCCCCAGCCTCCTGGCAAATAAAATATTTGTGAAAAAAGAAAAACGAAGAAAACTCGAGGAAAACAAGGAAAACAAGCTCTGGCAGAAGGGTTGGAATAAGAATGAAATTAAAATATGTGAGTGGGAACCGAAAAATATTGCACCTGCAGATGGCAAGCACACACCCAAAACAAAAGTCGACATTATACAGTAGAGAGTGCCTAAGATGGACCTACAACGGAAATGGAGAAATGTTTTAGAAAGATTATAGATATATATATTATATTTGCAATATTAAAAGAATGGAAATTAGGTAGAAGTAAGTTAAATAATATATACCAACTTATCAAGAAAGTATGGATATTTTGTTGCAATAACTTTGTTAAATTTCAGTTCTATATACAAATTATTCATTTTTAAATATATACCAAATTTCAACCCTTTATTTGAGTTCGGAAAAAGTATCCATCTTACCAAATCCGTCCCGTCTGCAGTTCGAGGGACTGAGTGACGACCATTACCGACCATTTCGACCACAATAAAATGACAAATGCCCGAAAAATCTGACCATGTTCGCACACGTTAGAAGGACGCAGCAGATGCCGTCAAACAAGTCCCACGACGAGCAATGTTAGGTGGATTTTTAAAGCCCCCATCCCAACCATCCTTGAAAGCGATGGCCATAACCTCCACACAAACCTAAACTTGAGCCTAACAAGTGTCGCCTGCCTGTCAGAGATGGACGGACAAGCCGGACGAATCGGACGGACGGACGCCTGGGCCAGGCCAGGCCAGGACAATGTCTGGGCCTCCCTTTTGCCAGTCGCCCCATCATGGCCATCAGGCGTCGTTTGCGGGGTTTAACAACCAGACCAAACCAGACCGACCGACCGAGCAACCGATGGATACCGGGGGATGGCCCGGGAATGGGAAGTGGAGTGGAATGGCTCTTAGTACGATGACGACATCTCCGACAGGGACATGGCAAAAGCCTATTAAAAATCATGCTAAACGGCAGTAAAACAATGTGTGTTTCAGCACCAGCTTCCGACCATCTCCGACCGCCTCGGAAGCGCCATCCTCCAGCTGGCTCCTTGTTTACTGCCTGCTGCTGCTCCTGCTGCTGCACTCTGCACTCCACTGGCCACTGCCCACTGGGCACCGGGCTTAATGCGCATTAACGCAAAAGTCGGATGCCGAGATGCAAGATACTCGTGTCCCAATTGCAATTCGGTGACGCCAATAAATAAAATGTAATCAGCTTTTCCACCCCGCCTCCGGTTTTTGGCGACTTAGAATCGAATAAAAGTGCCAGCAAAAGCAACGCAATAAAAAAAGGGGAAAAGAGCTCGAAAACAATTTTAAGTAGATTGACAGTGACAGGGGGGGAGGGGGCTGGGATGAGGTCCTGGTGGTCGTAGTCCTGGAATAAAAGCTGTTTGCCATTCTGCATAGCAGGAGCTGTCTTCTTGGCCTGTTTATGGAGTGCTCAAAGCATTTCAAAGCGAACGAACAAATGTATCTAACGAAAAGTGTTGCATTTATCTGGGCGACGAGAATTTTTATATAATTTCCATGAATATTTTTCTTTTTGACAAATATTTGATGTATTTTTTCTGGCTTTTTCTATTTATCGATGAATTCAGTTAAATAATTCTCTTTATTCCCGAATGTATTTGAGAAATCGCAAATTGAATTTAATAATTAAATATTCATTTATTTAGGAGATATGTGAGCTCTTTATAATTGAAGAGGAAAAAACAAACGAAATTAATTTAATCAACTTGAATATTCACAAAAAGATATGCTGAAATATATCCCAACACCGCAGATGGAATATGTTCACTCCAATCCCTCCAAATCGCGTACTCCTTGAAAATATATATATATATATTTGACAGTTTGATTGACATCTGTCCTACTCCGACATGTTTAGTTTCATTTTAATCGTACGCCGGTTGAGAACAGATCGTTCGGTTTTATAAGTCCCCAGATAAAAAATTTTCCGTCTTGTGTATTTTTTCTCCTGGCTTTTGGAATGTATTGAACAAAAAGTTGCAAGTTTTTCTTTTTTTTTTTTAGTGCAGACGGACTTTTTTAACGAAGTGAAAATTGTAGTAAAAGTGTAAAAAACGAATTTTTAACGGCCCAACCCAGACGATTCGTGTTTTAACCATTAAAGAACCGGCACTATGAATTCGCTACGCTCGTATCAATGCTCTGTGAAAGCGGCGAATGTCCTGCGGAAGTGGCAGATCCTGGGCGTGCGATTCTCCTGCGCGGACAGCAAGTCACTATCACGGGGCGTTGTCATCGGCCTGTACCAGAAGGAGGGTGACAATGACCCGAAGCTGACGCCGGCGGGTCAGATGATCGACAACCGAGTGGGGGGCAAACTGATGAAGGTCATCTGCGAGACGCGACTGGACGGTCGGCTGGGCCGGGGCAAGATCTTCTCCAATATCGACAATGAGTTCGCCTCGATTGCGGTGGTGGGAGTGGGCCTCGAGGGCATCGGGTTCAACGAACTGGAAATGCTCGACGAGGGCATGGAGTACGTTCGGATTGCGGCCGGAGTGGGAGCCAGATCGTTGCAAAGGCAGGGTGTAACCCAGGTGCTCGTGGACGGAATGGACTATGCGGAGCAGGCGGCGGAGGGTTCTCAATTGGCCGTCTGGCGTTTTACCGATAATCTCTCGAAGAAAAACCTGCCCCACATTCCCACCCTGGATCTGTACGAATCGTCCGACCGCGAGGGCTGGACTCGGGGCATCTTCAAGGCCGAGGCGCAGAATTTGGCCAGGCGGCTGAGTGATGCGCCCGCCAACTGCATGACCCCCACCATGTTCGCCCAGGCCACCGTCGATGCCCTCTGCCCCTGCGGCATCACCGTGGAGGTGCGGACGATGGACTGGATCGAGGCCCAGAGACTGAACGCCTTCCTCATGATCGCCAAGGGAAGCTGCGAACCGCCCGTCCTGCTGGAGCTGAGCTACTGCGGCGCCGCCCCCGACGACAAGCCCATCCTGTTCGTGGGCAAGGGCATCACCTTCAACTCGGGTGCCCTCAACTTGCGTAAGTGCCAAGGGATGAACGAGTACAGGGGGAGTATGTCCGCTGCCGCCTGCTGTGTGGCCATGATGCGGTGCGTGGCGGCTCTGTCCCTGCCCATCAATGTGACCTGCATCATTCCCCTGTGCGAGAACATGCCCTCGGGCATGTCGGCAAAGCCGGGCGATGTGGTCACCCTGCTCAATGGCAAGTCCCTGGCCGTGCGGGATCTGGACAAGGCCGGCGTGGTGGTGCTCACCGATCCTCTGCTCTATGGACAAAAGACATATATGCCGCGTCTGGTCGTGGACATTGCCACCCTGAATACTGGAGTGAAGAAGGCTTTTGGTGGCGGCGCCACTGGAATCTTCTCCAACTCCCATTACATCTGGAAGCAGTTCCAGCGCGCCGGCTCAATCTCCGGGGACCGAGTGTGGCGTCTGCCTTTGTGGCAGTACTACAAGAGGCAGGTCACCGACGAACGATCCTATGATCTGAGCAATGATGGCCGGGGTCTGGCCACATCTTGTCTGGCTGCCGCCATACTCCACGAACTGGTCCCCTGCGTGGACTGGGCCCATCTGGATACACGGGGCACTGGGATGCTATCCAAGTTCGGACTGGTCCCCTATCTCACCGGGAAGCGCATGACGGGTCGTCCCACGCGCACCCTGGTGCAGTTCGTCTACCAAATGGCCTGTCCCGAGATTAAGTGAAGCAAGAGTCGAGCGTTGGTGGTGTGAGAGTATATATGACATCGGAACGACGTCAGCAGGTTGTGGCAAAGTGTTCAAAATTTTGTTTTTTATTTTTACAAGTAAATAAAAGTAATTACGGCGTTTAATAATGATTAAAAAAAAAAGTAATAAGCATTACATTAAAATTATCCATTAGGATTTTTGTAATATTAAATATAATAACTTTAAGTATCTCCAAGTCAAGAAGCGAGAGTAAAATTGTTTGGGATCATTTTCCATATAAAAAGTAAAAGGTTTTTGGGTATTTTATTATTTATTATTTTAAAATCTATTTTAAACTATGGGATTTTTTCATAATGTGCATTGATCTAGGCATTGTTCTTTGAAAAAAGAAAATTTACCAGAATTATAAATATCTTTACATTAATCTAGCCTCAACAATTGTATTTTTAATTCTTTTATAATCTGTACTTTCACTTTCAACACTGAGGAAAATCAATGAAAAGGTGGAACTTAAAGAACCAAATAATAGCATCACCATTTCCCAAGATTCGATTTGGTTTGTCCCACAGTTTGTTGGAATTCCTTAAGACTCTCTTAACTGGCATCACTTTCTTTAATTTCACCACCTTAGGAATGTCTGGTTGCTCTCCACACACACACACACACACACACATAGAAACTCGCGCTCACACTTTGTGCATCTTCAAGATACTTTTCTGTGGCCTTTTGCCTGGCTGCGCACAAAGAAGCGCCTCCTCCCCAACTCTCTACCTTGCGGTTCGCCAAAGAAATACAGATGAATTAAATGCAGGATTCCCCGTGACAACCTCCCCACTGCTCCTGCCACTGCTCCTGCCCCTACTCCTCCTGCCCCACCTCCTGCTCCTCCTCCTGCCCCTCCTCCTGCGATGGAAACTTTTTCCGCCAGCGAGAAATACAAAAAAATGTTAATTCCAAGACGCATGCAGTGCACTTCCTTGGCACACGCCTCAAGTGCTTGGGGTTAGCCAAATGAATCTATAGTATATATATCTATATCAATTGGTCCAGACAGAGCACCCGAATACACACAGACGTCTCCTGCCATCCAGCCGGGATGCTGGAGTATAGTAATGAAAGACGAAGTCGTTTGCATCGCTTTTGTGGCTGCTGCGTTGCCAGGTAGCAGACGATATACCACCGAAAAGGGTGGGGGGCGGCGGATGAAAGAGGTGGGCGTGGCTGGAGCTGGAGCTGGGCGCCCAGCTAACGACATTGAAAATGCTTGTCGAACTTGAAAATTATTCGATTAAGTGCATTACCGGCGAGACATGGATCGGCAATCAAACTGAATTGCACACAGACTGGCCCAACTTTGGAGCACTGCGGCGGTGTGGTGGGCAATGCAAAAGGGCTGAAGGACTGAAGGACGGACAGAAGGACGAGCCCGGGGTTGTCCTGCTGCAGGGGCTGCCATTGTTGTGACTGCCGAGCAGTGTCGTGCGGTGTCTGCAGTGCTCCCACGTCCACGTGTTTGAGTTTGTGCTTTTGTGGCTGCCCCAGCTCGCCTTATTTATGTTGATTGTGTTTTTGCCTATGCCAATCAATGGGGCACGCTTTCGGGAGCCAGGCCAGGCCAAGCCAAACCAAGCCAACCCAAACCAGGCTAAAACCAATCCAAGCCAAGCCTTTTGTCGGACCAAGCCCCAAGGTATGCTTTAATTTAATGCATTCATCCCGTTGGGGAGGAGGATGGCTGCTTCACTTTCCAATATTAACAACAGTGGGACTTCTGTTTGTGGATGCCAAAGCACTGGGTACCCTTGAGTATGTCCTTTCTTTTGAAGTTTTGGCATTGGAATAACATTTTGTATAGCCTATATTTTTTACTGATCTATGCTGAAAGGCAAATTCTTTGGAGAACTCACAGAAGTTATTTAGAGTGTGCGTAGGGTGTCTAGAAAAATGTATCTAACAACGAGAATTTTTTTTTAAAGAAAACTTTTGTCTGATATTGGTGCTAAGATCGTCCTAATTATTTAAAAAATCAGCATGTATTTCCTATACCTTTACCTTATCTGCGAGACATATTCTTCGGAGATCTCTATAGTTACATAAAGTATATTTAGAGTGTCTACAAAAATGTATCTAGATATGTCTGATGGCTTGATCTCAGAGATTTAAAAAGCAAGATCTACACAATTTTTCATAATTACATCTTACACCATTAAATTTTATATTAAGATTTTATATTATATTAAGATTATTTAAAGCAAATTATTTTGAAAAGAAAACTTTGGTCTAATGTTGTTGCTAAGATCGTCCAAAAATTATTAAAAGAATCAGCCGCAATAAAGTTAATTCGTGTCTGCAAATCATTATCTTGGCATTAATTTCGGGCTTTTACAGCATTCATAAAAAACATGCGAGATAGTTGATAACATGAACAAAGAATTGAGCTTTTGTATCTTGATTATGTATAACTCGAAGTGCAAATTTTTGATAATACAAGAATGATAAAGATTGAAGTAAGCGTGCCTAGCTCCATATAAAAGGGGTCCGGCAAGGCAGGTGTCCCAACAGTTTGTCCAACGAAATGAGTAAACAGGCGGCGAGTAACTACGATGATGAGCAGAAGGTCTGGAGTGGGGGCCAAGTGGAGCAAATCTTTCCGCCAGAGCTATCCATAGGGGAGATAATCTTCCGGGAAATGGAGAAGAACAAAGAACTCATTGCCCAGGTTGGTAAATAGGGAATTTGGCAAGGAAGTCATCCTTAAAACCTATTGACAGATCTCGGCTACGGAGGGAACCGTTCTCACCCGGGGAGAGCTACTCCTAAACGCCATGCGAGTGGCCAGTTATATGCGGAATCGAGGTCTGGGCCAGGAGGACATCGTGGGCCTGATAGCCAGGCAAACCACTCATATGGCCGCCGTTGCCTATGCCTGCTTCTTCAACGGAACTCCTGTCCACTGCCTCCACAAGGCCTTCGATCTGATAACCATTGAGAAACTCTACGGCCTCACCAGACCCAAACTGATCTTCTGCGATGGCGATGAGTACGGAAGGGTTCGAGCAGCCACTGCGAATCTTGATTGTCAAATCATCACCATGCGGAACCACCTGCCCGGGGTTCTCCAAATTCAGGACATTCTGGCCACGCCCGTGGCGGAGAACTTCCAACCCGTCCGCCTGAAAGGTGGAAATGATCAGACGCTGGCCATTCTCTGCTCCTCGGGGACCACGGGAATACCCAAAGCAGTGACCATCAGCAATACCCACCACATGATCCCGAGCAAAATGTAAGTACTAACACGAACTATCCCCAAGTTGGATGAACCACCAGTAAAGATACATTTCATGTTTAGTCCCATTACCACCTCAACTGTTCAGTATACAACCAGTACTCTGGACTGGAATTCGGGGCTGAACATGATCCTTGGAACCGGGGTGTATAGCACAACCAATATCATAGCTGACAATGACTTCGATCCCGATTTCTTGTGTGACCTAATTGAGAAGTACAAAGTTGAGTTGATTTTCGTCGCCCCTCACCATGTGGCGATGCTGGCGAAGTGCAAGAAATTCGAATCGGTTGATTTGTCCACCGTGAAGTTCTTCTTCTGCAGCGGTTCCAGGTGTTCCAAGGATGCGGCCTATCGGGTGAGGAAGCAACTGGGAAGGAATGTCTTCTACTTTGCCTACGGCCTAACCGAAATGAACGCCAGCGGTTCCTGCATAAACTACAACTTTGATGCGAATCCTAGAACCGTGGGACGACCAATGGCCGGGACCAGGATAAAGATAATCGATGAGGATGGTACATCTCTGGGACCCAATGATCTGGGTGAGGTGTGTCTACACAATGGCCAACATTGGTCGGGTTACTATGGGAATCCAGAGGAAACGGAAAAACTCCGCGACTCCCAAAATTGGATCCACTCGGCCGATCTGGGCTATATGGATGATGACGGCTATCTGTACATTATCGGTCGGGTCAAGGATAAGCTGAAGTACCAAAACCAAATATACTACCCCAGTGAGATCGAGGATATTATCGCCGAGATGCCAGATGTCATCGATTCCTGTGTCTTTGGGGTTTACAAGGCGGAGAATGGAGATGAAGCCGCAGCGGAAGTGGTCAGAAGGCCAGGAAGTAATCTACTAGCTCAGGATGTGGTGGACTATGTGAAGACAAGGATCTCTGCCAAATACAAGCAGTTGAATGGAGGTGCTCTGATTGTGGACAACATAGTGATAAGTGCCAATGCTAAGATCAACCGAAACGCCACAAAAGCTCACTTCTTGAAAATCACGAACACGAAAGAAGATATTTAAAATATAGTAATTAAATAAGAAAATGTTAAAACTTTTTTAGAGAAATTATTCATAATCAGAGAATTTATATAATAAAATTAGCAATATGAATTGTAATAAAAATTCCCCTAATTTTCAGTCTTAAATCATTAAATTTGTTTTTCGCACTAATCCAGCTACCTAGCAACAAAAAAATTCTGCTGTTGTTAATAAAAAGATATAACAACCTAATTAAGATTAAGATATAATAAACATAGCCGAAATAGCGGAAATACATTCTCAAACACAAAATGAAATAAGAATATAATGTTGTTTAATTAGCATAGTACGATTACCCTTAACTTTATTACCTTGATTGGTAAGATCTAAAGACTTTGCGATTATAAACCATAAAAAATATTCTTGTAGGGGAACACCAAATTTTAAATGGTGAATTGAAATTAGTTTTAACACATTTTCCTCTAAAGTTTTTAAAACATCTTTCAAATAATTTAGCAAAAAAATTAATCTTTCTAAAAAGGATAAATTTAGGGATAGTTTTCAAACTCTAGGACATAAGAATACTTTTTAAAATTTCAGTCAACAAAATGTGGTTGGGCTAAGTAATTATGGTACTCAAAAGTTCGTTGACCCTTTTGCCAGATTAACTGATTTAAAATCGGTTATCTACGTCTTCCACCCTTAATCCTTTCGATTTTACTCACCGACTTGTCCTCCTGGTTGTGCACAAAATGCAGACCATTGCCACCCTTGTCGTCATCCAATTCCGCGGGCAGAACGGTGGCCACCAGTCCGTGTCCGTGTCCTTGGTGCTGCTCCTGGTGGTGGTGATGGTGACTCACGGGATACTGATACTGATGCTGGAGGGTGGCCATTGTGGGTTGATGCACTGCATGTTCCACCGCAGGATAATGCACTGCCTGCTCCACGGCAGGATGATGTACCACATGCTCCACCGTGGTGACGTGCTCTTGCCCATTCCCCACGCCCTCATACCCCTGAGATAGTCCATGTCCGTGGGTATAATCAATGTATGAGCTGGGCGTGGCCAGTTTAGAGGATTCGCTACTGGCAACAGCAGGTAGCTCCTTGACATCGTTGTTCCCCGGCTCGATAATGGGCACATATTGCTTGGTCTTGGCCATCCCGATCAGTCGGCCCGGCTGCACTCCGAGGGATCCGTGCTCGAGCAGAGTCTTGAGGGTGGGAGCCGGCGCCTGAACCTGTCCCGGATGGAAGAGAATAGGTGCCGTGCTGTCCTGGGGGCGATCCATCATCTGTTTACCCTGACGCTGTAGCTTGGCCTGCATCTCCTTGGCCAGGAGGTAGGTCAGTCCGTGAATCTGATCATCCGGTGACTTGCCAATCAGCGAGGACAGCTGCTGGAACTCGGGCAGCTGCTTGTAGTGCTCCTTAATACCGTCCGCCTGGGCATGGTACTCGATCTTGATCAGCGGGGAAGCCTCTGGCTGGATCTCGTACTGGTACTGCTCCAGATTGGATGGTTTCCCATAGATAGCAGGAGCTTCGGATAGCAGGGGATCTGGCTTGGAGGGTCGGAACTGGGGCACTATTACATCCAGGGCTTGGGTTGGCGGTGGTCCAAGCTCAGCTGTATATGTGTGATGCACTTCCTCCACATGGCCAGCGGCTTGTGCATCCTGCACCACAATGGGTTGGGCAATGGTCGGAGCTGGTGCCTGATAACTGGGCTTGTAGACATACCTCAGGTGCTCCACCACGGGCACCGGTTGGATGTGCACTTGGACTGGAGCCGGGGCAGGAGAGGGTTCCGCCTGCTTCACATACTTCACATAGTTGCCCAGGGGCTTGATCCCGTACTGCACTGACTTGGCCTTGTAGGGATCGTACTCGGATTTCTGGGCGGGCATGTACTTCACATAGGCCTTGCCCCCGTGCCCGTCCTTCATCAGCTGGGTGATGACCTTTTGCACCTCGTGGGGCAGAGTGCTCAGCGATTTCTTGGTCTTCAAATGGCTGGGACTCTGCGGTGCCTCCTTGTAGACATACATCCTTTTGGTCTCCGCCGTTGCCTCACCGGTGAGGATGTCATTGTCCTCCATCCGGGGCTTGGCAGTGGTCACTGGAGTTGCCCCCTTTGTTTTGTTCTTCGCCTCCGTCTCCATGGTCAGCAGAGTGGGTGACGCCTGGAGGAGCTGCTTCCCAGTCCGCTGATTCAAGGGCTTGGCATCCGCCAACTCAAACTTGATCATCTGCGGAGGAGTAGATCGCTTCGAGCGCTTTGTCTTGCGGATCCGCACCTGGAAGGGCTGCTTCCTCACCGCCAGAGGCTTGATGTGGTGACCATCGGATCTGGTGGCCTGACTTTGCAGATCCAGTGTCCGGGCCTTCTTGATCAGCTGAGCTGTCAGTGGATCCGGTTCGCGGGCATCCGTCTCCTCGAAGGGAATCATGAGGACCTTAAAGTCAGCAGGCTGTTGACCGGAGAAAGTGGAGCGTCTCTGGCGACGAGGCTTCCTGGATCGCTCACTTCTTGTGGCTTCTTTAGTGGCACCTACCACCAGAGGAGGTTGTGGAGTGGTGATGCTTGATCCCGGAGAAGGACTCTCCTTCATTGCCCTGGCATGGAATTGCCTTATTATTTGCTTCAACTCCGGACTCGGTTCCACTGCATCTGCCACTTCGAACCGCAACATCCGGGGCTTCGTAGGCAGTTCCCGCTGCTCCCGCTTCATCCTGGCATGGGACTGACCCTCCAGCTGCTCGTTGTACTGATTGAAGGCCTCCAGATAGCTGTCATCCGTGGGATTGTCAATGTGCCGCATACTGCGGAAACTACGCTGGTCAAAGTAACGCTGCATATCCTGTGGATTGTTTGGGTTTTATAATCAGATATGTATTATTGATTTTGATCTGATTGAATTACCTCATAGGTGGAGAAGGTGTCCAGGGTGGGCAGGCGTTGCCAGGTCTCCGTGGCTTGTCCACAATTTAGGATTACAGCCAGGAGCAGAAGCTGTAATAATTTTTTAGAAGTTAACAAAGGAATTGTGCATTAATTCACCTTATCTTTAAGATACATCTTGTAGCTAATATAATTTCCAGTAATTCCATGGATATTGTTGATGAAATCATAAATTTAAAAGTATCTGCGAGGGTTGAACCAACTTTTTGCTTACAAATGCGGCCACCCAGACCCATAAATAATCCGAATCTGACCACCTGTCCACCCGCTTTTTTTTTGGTCGCCTGCCCACTTTCACTTTCTTTCAAGATGTGGCTGCCACATTTGGACGGAAGCGGCTGCCTCGCGTGGAACTGGAACCTGACTTCGTCGCTGGTTTTGGACGATTCTCAGGTTGGCAAACAGAAAAAAACAAAACTAGTTGCGCACGCGCCAGGGCCAGTGATTCTCCGCGGTCGGAGGGGAGTTGGATTGGAGTTGGGTGCTCGATCGTCTGCAGCCACTTTCACGTCAACTTGTTGAACTTGGCTTTTTTATGGCCGTTAAACTCATTGATGCTCGATTTCAATTGCCTGGCCGCTGCTGCTGCTGCCACTCTCGTTTTACGTAAGACCAATTTTGGTATTGGGAATGGCTCGGAATGGCTGTGATGCAATGATTGCCACGATGCAGCTGTATTATTGGCTTACATTTCGCGATGGACACTGGATAAGAAAAAATGCAGTTTGGGTAGCCGGAACTTCGAATATATACCCAAACCGATATAAATCAATTGACAGGAATGACCAGAATTGCTCAATTTCCACCGGGGGGTTAGCCGGATTGGGAGCTTATCTCTCCGGCTCTCCGGCTCTCCGGCTCTCCGGCAACCATTTAACTAAGCCCATCGAGCTAAACCCAAATGAACTGTCAACGGTCGTTAAAAATGCAACCGCGTAAACATTTAACGGCCGTTAAAACTGCGCCTGAGTGAATTTTTATGAACTCTGCACAGAGCCCGGCGACAGCCCAGCCCTTTGGCAACCCGTTTTCCCAACCCCTTTTCCCACCATGCACCGCCCACCGCCCACCACCCACTTGAGCCTAGCAACCTGGCGGAGGGGGGGGGGGAAGTGCATTGCAGCCCACATTTTCTGTGCCCCAACCTCTGACATACACAGTTGGGTTGCATAAAATTTTATGTGCTTTCTATTTAACACTCTGACGCTGCCTTCGTCGCTACGAAAAGTATCTTTTCATTTCAGTACATTTGAGAACACGCGCGCGCGCTTCGGATTCGTTTTAAAATTCAATAGAAAGACGGCGATAAAAATGTTTTTGCTATTTGCGTTTGTTTCCGCTCTGCTCTGTCGGATTTTATGGCCTTAAAAGTGCTGCAAGAACTAGTTAACAATTCTTTTACGACCCGCTAAGAGGCAACGCACCGTTCCCACTCCAACTTGGAGAACTCCATCTATATATCTGCATGGCGTTCTGAAAGTTTTTCGTTTGTTTTGCCATTAGAGTCAAATTGAAACTTTAATATTTGTTATGAGTGGCAAAGTTTGATTAAATTACATTTTTACTATTGTCTCTCTCGGTCTCGTATTTACTTACAAGATGCTTTTTATTGTGCTGACAATTTAGAAATTGTGAGGGGCTATTGCTTTGGATACAAAGTAAATAGTAAATAGCAAATATATATAACTTTCCTGGGGATTATTGGCCCAGTTAGGAGGACTTAAGCTGGCACCTTATTTATTTTGTTCCGGAATTCGGTTGCCGTAATTTTCCAACTAGTTTGGATTTATTAAGGATTATTGTGAAATCAAATTTAACTGGAATTTAATTTATTTATTGACACAATTTATTGGTTGTTCGGAACATTTACTTTTGAGTTACTTTTTACTTTATTTCTTATTTACCTAGGTTTTTTTTTGTGTTGCCATTTCTTTTATGGAATTAAAATTGAGGATGCAAGAATTTGCTATATTGAATGATTTAATTTTCGCTTTTTCGCCTTTTTGTCTTTAACATTTGCAGTGGTCTTTGTAGATGGCTTTGTTTTTAATTAGTCTTGAAGCTTGATTTATAAATAAATAAAAGTCTGACTTATGACATCAGAAATACATCAACTATCACAGCAATCAGAATTTCAACATTTATTTGATATAAAGCTGAAATCAAATATCAATTTAACTTTTAAAACCGTTGACAAATTCAATACCAAAATATTGGTAATAATAAAATAAATACAAAATAGATATTATTGTTTTGTTAATTTGTATTTCATTTTAAAGAATTCCTAACTAATTCTTTATCTATATAAAGTTTCTGGGAAATTTATTTAAATTGCAAGAAAAGAATCTTTAAATGCAGTATCTTAGTATCTCTTTGTAGAAGGCTTTGTGTTTAATTAGTCTTCATGAATTTATTAGACATAAAGTTGAAATCAAATATCAATTTAACTTTTAAAACCGTTGACAAAATCAATATCAAAATATTGGTAAGAACAAAATAAATGCAAAATAGATATAACAAATTTTAAAGTACTCCCAACTAATTCTCTATCTTTTATATAAACTTCCTGGGCTAGAATTTTTTTTCCCCCGAAGAATCTTTAAATTTAGTATCTGAAATACAGTGACGATGCAATCAATATTGCCACTTCCCCCCCTTTCCCCCCTTCGGCGGTATTATTCTCGTTGCTTTTCTTTCATGTCGGGCAGGTTGCTTCATTAAATGGTTTCTGTAATTGCTGTTTGGCCACAAGTTTGTATAATTGTTGGGTTGCAATATGCGCTTACGGCTTCCTCGACTTCTCCACTGTTGTTGCATGCAACAAGGCGGGAAAACGTGGCTCGGGGCTTCTTCTATGTAGACCAAGAGCAAGACCAAGACCAAGAGCAAGACCAAGGCCCAGAGTGTGGGAAATGGCCAAGACTGGGATGGGACTATGTAGCGAGAGGAAATTGGAGCAGCCAGCCTGGGCACAGCCTGGGCTAATTGTTGGCTGCGGGGGTGGAGGTGGGTGGAGAGCGAAGTTGTTACCAACTGCTTGTGGCTGGCTGCAGCTGCTCCAGCAGTTGGTCCGTAAGAACCAGTTTGGTCTTTTCTCTGGTCCCCGAAAAACTCAAAGCAAAGTCAAGTTCAATGCACATAAAAGACTTGTGATGTGGAGGGGGCATGGGCGGGAGTTGGTGCTTCCTTCGCCACAAGGAAACTTGGCTCAAAAGAAATGGCAAGAAATGGCCGCAAACTTTTTTCCATCCACTTAAATTGCAAATTTCCAGTTTCAATTGCAAATGTTGCTAAATTTTCCTTTTGCTCGGACAGTTGGATATGGATTTCGAATGCGATTCGGTTAGATAACCAAGCCGAGGTCATAAAATCGGCTCCAATGGGGGAATATCTATCCACCATCTCCACCCAAGAGCCAAACACAATCAATGCCAGTTGCGCAACGAATTTTTCGGAAAATACCAGACGAAAAACCAAAAGCGAAATGCTACAATAAAACAAAAGGCCATTTGAAATATGCGAAATGCAGTTTATGAGTTTTATGACTGTTAATTAAATGAGTGCTGGCAAAGTTGTGTGAAAGGCCTGGCCAAGACCCCGCCGTTAATGCTTCCTGGCTAATTGAAGTTCAAGTGCCACTGCACATGAACATGAAAATAAATTATTCGCGAAATGTGCGTGCCAAAGGAAAAACAATATATATATATATATAAAAAAAAAAACAAACAAAAAAATGGAAAATGAAAAACATTTAAAAAGAGTGCCAAGCCATATGGAATGGCCGGATCGTCCATTTCCTGGCCAGAAAATCGCTTCACTGGCAGACATTTTCCCCGGGCGAAGACTTTCCACTGGCGCTTGTTGTTTTCACGCCTCAGTTGCCCTTGCAGTTGTCTGTTATTTATATTAAATTTTCAGAATGATGAACCTTTGCACTTACCATTAAGGTGGGGCCGGCACCGCAGATAGCCATTTTCCTTGGGCCCTCGTCGGACGTCGGCGGATGTTGGGGCAAATGAGGCGTCAAGTTGCACGCTGCGCCTTTCCACAAAAAAATGTGGCAGCTCAATTTGTAATTGTCTTTTGACTTTTATTATTCTCTCACAATGCTCTCTCCTCTCAGCACGTATTTTTCTGATGCAATTTAAAAAGAGTTCTTTCTTCGAAATTTGTTTAGCACTTTCGGTCTGAAATTAGTAGAAAATTTTGGAGTTATAGCAGCATTGGTCGGAAAATGGATTCAGTTCTTGTTAAATTTTTACATATATTTTGAAAAAAGTTATCTATGAAATTTATTAAAACTTTTAACTGGTTCGAAAAGTGAATTATTTTAATTAAACATTAATGCAACTTGTTTACACTTTCATGTTTTTTTACTTGCAATATTATTTTGTTTACCAAAAACAGACCCACAATTCCATAAAAAGTTTAATTCATTAGTGTCACTTAAAGATATTACAATGAAATCTGGTCTGAAATTAGTATAACATGTTGAAGTTATATCAGGATTGCAGTTAAGCTTAAGTTTTTATTAAATTTTAACATTAATTGATATTTAGGGAATACGAGTATTTTAAATATTTTGAAAAGGGGAATAATTTAATTTAATTAAACTTTAATGCCTTTTATCGTAGTTTACGGTGTCATGTATTTTTGTCTTTTAACGTTATTTTATTTAGCCAAAAGAAAATGTATAGTTCCAGAAAAAGTTTAATTCATTAGGAGATTACAATGAGACTGGTCTGAAATAGGTAGAAAACGTTGATGTTATAGCAGAATTTGTCTAAAAAAGAATTCAGTTTTTGTTAAATTTTTTACATATAAATGAAAAAAGGTATCTTTGAAATAGTAGGGGAAAATAAACTTCTATCCGTTTTTTCGTAGTTTACACTTTCATGTTTTTTGTGGCTTTCAACATTATTTCATTTAGGCAAATACAAATGTACAATTCCATGAAAAGTTGTATTCATTAATGTCACTTTTTTGATATTACAACTAAAATCTGGTCTAGCATTTGATTTAATTTTCCATCAGTTATTTAATATTCCTGTTTTGTGGCAGCACTTCTAAAAAATGTTATGCGCTTCTTGCATATCCATTTCGGTAAAAGATCCAAAAAAACTTTACTTATTTCATTTAACTTTGCCTTCGAGCTTTGTTTAAACTTCGTCCCGTGGCAGTCCTCGTTCGTTTCTCATTTATTTAATGCGACTTTTAATTTGAGTTTTTAGTTTTCGTTTCGTTGTGCCTTGTTTACTTTTGGCTGGGAAAACTAAGTGTGGACTGAATGTGGATGGAAAACCGCACGCTTGCGCGCTGCTGTTGCAACTGTGCCTCGAATTTTCGCGCCACTTGAGTTTTGTGTGTGTTCGGTGCCTCGCAGTTTTCCCGGCGACAGCCAGTTTGTTTTTGCATTCAGTTTTCTTGTTGTTGTTGTTATTATTGTTGGCTCTCTTTTACCATTTTCCTTAGCCAGACTTGGAGACTTGCAGTCTTGGCCAGGTCTGGTGTGGTGTGGGGCTATTGCATTTCTCACATCTCTTTTTCGGTGGATATTGTTGTGCGAGCATAATAAGCTGGCGATTAAATTTGCAACGCTCAGAAGGAAGTCGAATTTCGGATTGGTTCGGGAAATTTATTTGAATTTTGAAACCAATGGGAATTATGGAAATTAACTGGGGGATATCTTTATCATATCTTTATTGTCATGTAATGTAGGAGGAATTTAATCGTCTAAATTACAATTAAATACATAATATACAGGAAACTTATTTAATTAAAATTAATTAATAGGGTGCAAACAAAATATAATAAACTATCACCATTAAATTATTATTACTTTCTGTTTAATAAATTTCATTCAATAAAAATAAAGTGCATTTGAAATTCGCTCTTCTAAATTTGTAAACTCCGAACTCCAGCTAGTTGTTTGTCTTTTGATGGCTGATTTTTGAGCTGCTTTTTTGGCCATGGCTTTGGCCAAGGCGTCAGCCAACTTTTGACCATCAACTTTTGCACAATATTTGCTGTTGTTGCCGCCGATGACAGAAATGTTCAAGTTTTTCTCTTGCCTTTCTGTGTTGTTTTTTTTTTAGTGCGAGTATCGTGTGCGTGCGGCTTTGGATGAAGCTTAGCTCGGTGCCGTCATGGTTGTATAATTAATTTATTAATGGCAACAAGTGAAATGCATTTCCACGCATTTCCTATTAGCCACCGGCTACCGTCCCCCTGCCCCCGATTGATTATGTGATTTATAGGAAGAACTTTGCCGACTTTGGGGGAGTGCCGAGATTTGGTGGTAGGGATTGGGGAGATAACCCGTAACCCGTGTGAAAGTTCAACTGCAGATGTTATGCAAGCCCCAGAAACCGCGACTCCAGCACGCGCTCTCCGACTGTCACGCACGCGCCACCGCCGATGAAGTAGCTGACAAATTATATATATATTTTTTTTTTCATTGCAACCCATGGGATATCCCATGGATGTTGCGACTCCAATCTGAGGCTGAGGTCGAGCCATCTATCCGAGTGCATCAAACTTGGGGATTTTTGGCTATGATTGCCAAGAGGCAGGGGCAGAGGCAGAGAGGCGGGTCTTGCCACTTTCACATTTGTTTTTCGGGCTAAGGGGGAGGGGCAGTTGATGGTGTTGAAATTGAGTTATTAGAGGAAACCGTGTAAGCGGGGCAGAGGCGTGACTGTAATGAGTTAAGGGGGGTAAGCCCTCCTTATTATTGCTGTTAATTTAAAGGAGTTAAAATACCAAACTATAATTACTTATTTTCCTAAATAATTTAATACCAGTTGCACTTCCGATTTTTGTTTTCGTTGCAATTAAGTATAATATATATAACAAAAAAATCTAGCAAATCTATTGATATATTATATTGATATATTGTATATGCTGATCTAATTTATTTCAAAAATTCGAATCTTATCCCCTTCTAACTTATTTTCCCCTCCGCCTCTGCCTTGCTCCTCGGGCAATATGCCAACGTCCTCCCGAAAGCCACATAATTGTTGTAATCGCGGTGGAGATTTACCATCTCGTAATAAATCCAGACACCCGAAGATGGGCCAGAAGCTGCAGAAGCTCTCCTCCCCAAAAACCCATTCCACACTACCCACTCCCCCCTCCCTGCTCCCCCGGAACACCTCCTCATCTACGGCCCACCAGATGCGTCGGCAATTGCAGCTGCAATAGGCGGAAATCTCACACAAAAAAGTTGCATTGCGGATGCAGTTCCATCTCCTGCCCCATCTCCTGCAACAGCTCCAACGGCAGACTCTGCGGTGCGGAAGTTTAACCAACTAACAAAGTGACTTCGAGTCCCATGAATCCGGGGCAACAATTGCTGGCCAAATGTGAGTGTGGCTGCTTGCTGTGTTGACACTTCCAGACGCTCATCTCGGCAACTGGTTGCCCAATGCTAACCAATCGATCCCGATGGCTTTGATGTTCCAGTTTTGACAATGACCAAGCCAAGCCAAGCCACTTAATTGCCATCAAATTGTTTGGCTCTGGCCGTTTTGTAACTTGGACAGTTGGTCATTTGGTTTTGAGGAAATTGCCAGAGCCGATTGCGATCGCTTGGAGTGTTTTAATTGACTCGTTCACAGCTTCCTTCATTCGCCAGATCAGGATCTCCGGGTCTCCTGGTCGCCTGGTCTCCACCAGCGCGTTGCCTTAATTGTCCGACACTTCCCGTTTTCGTGGTTTGCTTCCCATCAACCCATCTTCCATCTCCCATCCTCCTATCTCCCACTGCCATTCCCAGCCCCAAAACCCCGAACCGAACCAAACCAGACCAGACCAGACCAGGCCGAAATCTAATTACGCCATCGCAGCCAGAAAGCCAACGAGCGCAGCAAATTGACAACACAATAAACAGGCGGCCACGGGAGTGGTGCTCGGTGCTCGGAGTTGGGAGTTCGGTGCTTGGAGTTCGGAGTTCGGAGGTTTTTGGGGTGTCACACATGTGCGACAGTTTCTGATTTATGAACACAATTTCCACTTTGACAATGAGCGAGCTATCCAGCACTCCCCAGCTCTCCGGACCGCCGCCGCCGCCGATAGCTGGGCTTCCAAGCAGATGAGCCGACAGTCGCCCTCTCATCCTTAACCTGAACTCATGTCCGGGTGATGCTGCACAGCGATGCCAAAGGAGCTTATTTTAACCTCGATAATGGCCACAAATAACAATGCCTTTTCAGCCGGTTTTCTTGGTAGATATCGTACATTTGTTTAATTAAAAAGAAAGTAATTTAAATTTTATTGAAATTCCGCTTAAACTAAAATTGCTATTAAATAATGAAGAAATAAATCTGGAGAAATATTCAGAAATAATTGAAATAATAAATAAATTAATGTTGTTGAATATTAAACAAATTTATTAGCGCCATTTGATTAAATCGCTTGAAGACTTAAAAATAAATGGAATTTGTTTATGATGAATATAACACTAAATTTATTTTATTATTTCCAACTTCTTTAAGTGTTTGTGCAATAAATTTGCTTAACTGTTAGATCCGATTAGCAAAGGTGAATAAATAAATAACCCCAAATATTACAATAATTAAAAGTGTTCCAAAAAAAGCTATAAAATATGCTAGGAAAGCATCTCTTCCTGCCTGAAATTGGGCTCCTATTTAGGGAAGCTGCTATCGCCGAGCGACAATTCCAACCGAAACTGTTAGTTTATGAGCGGGACTGTTAGTTGAGTGTCCCCCCCCC
>JAJJHY010005742.1:12246209-12270962 GCA_021224005.1 Drosophila setifemur
CCTCGTCCTTCGTCTAGGTGAATTATGTTAATTGAGATTCGGTGCCTGATAGCCTTCGCCTCTACTGGGAGAAGGAAGCTGCAGCTGCGCCTCCCAATTCGATTCGATTCGATTCGAATTCCCTTTAAGACATTGACCAGGCCAATTCCTAGCCATATTTCAGGGCTTATCTCCGCCTGAGATGCACATAAAAATCCAAACCCAAGGATAAGGAGGGGCCCGAAAAGAGTTGTCCTGGCAAAATGCAAAGCGGGTAATCTGTGCGAATGGTTCGATTGTTCCGACCCCAAAATACATAAATTCTCGCAACCGTTTTGGTAAGAACACTTAACTGCCAAAACTAAATGCTGGGGAAATTGGTCTAAAGAAAGGCAAAAGAGAGTCCAAAATAAATGCGGTGCATTTTATTTGTATTTTGGCCGAAATTTCCTTGTTAATGACTCTGTTTGGGGCATTTAAGGGGTTTTCAATCAAAACTGAAATGGAGACGACCTGGTAGAGGAGAGGCCAGAAGACAACCCATACGAAGTCAACTGAAAACTCATTTAAGGCTCCATTTCACAATGTGGAAGGGAAAGGGAAGAGGAGGAGGTGGAGGTGGAAGTGGAAGTGGCATGACAATGTCAGAGAATCGTTCGAAAGTTGCCTCTTTCGAGACAATTTGCCACTTTAATTGCCGCAATTTTTTGCCCATTTTTAAGTCAAATTCACTCGACGGCCAGAGCCTCGAACCGAACCCGTCCGAACCGAACAGAGTTGGCCAGCAGGCTAGCTAGCTGGTCTCTTGTTTTGCCGCATTCTGTTATCTATTGTTGCCATAGTTGCTGTGGCCAGAAGGGTGTGTTTCATGTGTGTGTGTGAGTGTGAGTGTCCATGTTAGCCTCATGTGTCGTTCCATTATTGTGGGTCCATGTCCTCTGGTCCGCACTAAAATGCTTTGTAATTGCAAACAATTTGATATTAAGTACGATTTCTAATTGTGCGAATGATTGCTTTTCATTTGGGGTGGGGAAAAACGAGATGCGGAGATGCGGAGATGGGAAAACTCCGAAGGAATTTACGCTTTAATGGTGAAAATTGATAAGCATATTTATTCTGCACCTCGAGTAAGCTGCTGGCTAAATTGTGATCGATATTAATTAGCACAAAATGCCACAATGATAAATAGGCGACGGCCCGTTGGCTAATCAAATGCGGATACAATAAACCAAAATCACTCACTGCCTCACTGACCATATAATTAATTAAACTTTTATCGCCACTAGCCACTGGGCAGGGCAGGGCAGGGCAGGGCGCACCCAGCAGCAGCAGCAGCTCCGTGGAGGTTCTATTTAATTTGGTTTAATGGCAAATCCTTGTTTTATATGCTCCGAGGACGGAGACAGAGGGCCGAGACTCAAGAATCCGAAATCTTTTAATGCCGCACACAAAATGGCAGCCGCAAAACGACAAAACTAAAATATCACTCATACGCCACCGACCCCCCCTTTGGTGGCCGGCCCAAAAAGCAGATTTATGCGCGTCCTGCATTCCATCTCCATCGCTACGCTGTGTCCTTCGCCCGGCTCCTAATCTAAATCTGCATGTCAACTCGAAGACCGCATAAATCACAAAATAATCCCAAAGTAAAATACCGAATCCAAATGGCCAGCTGCCTGCTCCTCAACTGCTCAGCCGCCCTCCTTCTGGATATGGGCGTGACTCTATCTCGGGGTGCTCATGGGCATGGCAGTCAGTGTTTTCCGGGCCCACATTAACTTCAATTGTCTTTGTCTGCGACCACGCCCCCAATTTAGCCGGGATGCTTGTAAACTTGGCTTCACCATTTCCGCAAAATGGAATTGGAGCGCCGTTCGCGTTCGAAGCTTCTGGCTTTACCTATAGCTTTATATTATAGCTTTATATTCCGATCTGCGGCGACAAATGCAAAGTTCGGCCGCAATGTGTAATCCAATGGATTCGCATTCGCATCCAATTTTATTTAAAATTGTTAAATTGCTGCTTCCTTCAATTACCAAATGGGGTAGAAGACTGGTCTGAGTGGACATTGTAGATACTCTAGGAGAAGGTTTTCGGAAATATTCCAAATAAATTCGTTGTATTTTTTAATGATTTATATTTCACCACTTAAATTCCTTTTTAATACTCATTAAGAGATGTTACTTATTTATTTATATTTACTTTATGAATTTATCCATTTAAAAAAGATACAAATTAATTTTTTTCTTCTTCGAATTTTTAAGTTATAGCGCATTTAAACTTCTGTTAAATATAGCAAACCTTTTTAGCTTTTAATGAAATGGGAACGGTTCGCAGTGATTTTCTTTATCATTTGCGGTCCTCGGGCATTGTACGATTGTCGTCTGTCTCCTGTCGTCTGGGTCTGGGTCTCGGTCTGGTTCTGGCTTTGGGTCTGAATCCGAATCCGAATCCGATTCGAAATCTAGATCTGGGCTGAACCCCAAAACGAGCACCCAATGCAGCTAATGCTGATTTCATTTGTTGTGCCCTCCGCCGGCATGGAGGCAAATATTGTAAATGAGACTGCGACAAAATCATCAGACAAAAGCGGCAAAAAGGGAACAAAGCGCCGGTCCCAACAGCACACGAATAAATATCTCTGCATGCACACTCGAATATATCTATATATATGTTGTAAAAGCCTGTTAACGAGATACACACATACTCGTATATATCGGGGGAACCGGAAAGGAGGGAAAAAAAGGTAAAAGGTATTACTATAAAGGACCTAGGCCATCCCCCCCTGGATTTGGGGGAAAACAAAAGAGCCCAAAACGAGACCTGGGAGATAACCTCCCCCCCATTCAGCCTCAATTGAAATAATTAAGTGTCAAAATGGCGCCCTCTCACCCACATAGGAGCACTCGGAGCACTCCGAGCCCTCGGAGCAGTCGGAGTTTTTGGCGGAAATGGAAATGATTTTTCCTGGAAATTACTTGGCAAATGTGAGGCAAAGTTTTCCTTTGCGGCAGTGGCAGCGACTGCAGCATTACTAGCACCACCATTCGCCAACATAAAGTGTAAACAGTTTAAAGGAATTGCTGGCTTCGGGTTTCGCTGGCTGGCAGGATGGGACTTGCGAGTCCTGCGGATTAGGGGAGCGCTGCACTTGACACGCCCGGCTTGAGAAGGGTCGTTAAATACTTAACTATTGCGTCGCTCGTCCGGGGCTTTCGCCGCACAAAGAAGATTACTCCGGTAATGAGAATCCAGATAATGCACCCCGAAAAGCTAGGGGGCGGAGGCGGGGGCGGGTTAAATTAAGTTGGGTTTTGAGGCGAGGGCAAAGCCATAAAGTGAATTAGTGGCATCTTCGAGAGTGCCACCGAAAGTATTCAATATTTCTTCTCGGCCACAACAGCAACAGTAGAAGCAGTAGCAACAGCAGGAGCATCTTTAGCCGAGATTTTGCAATCTAAATAATTTGCCACAAGCAAACAAGCTCTCAGCTAACAGCTAACAGCTCACAGCTCTCAGCTCTTATGCTACAATGCACACAGGCTGAATAAACACTTCGTCGGGGAAGCTCCGGTCGGACACGAAAACTTTGCCAATATACTGACAGCAGTTCCAGTTGCCAGTTTTGCAGTTTGCACTTTTCACCAATATTCACCGCACCACCCAACTTGCTCTGCACCACTTCGCATCACTCTGCACCACCAGCACCACCACCACCTCGACCTGATGACCGCTGTTCGGCAACCACACGCATGCTAAAAGTGTGGCCGCACCACCCAAAAGGTGTGGGTGGTGGCGTTTAGTGTTGCCAGTTTTACAAAAGAAGCAAACAAAATGTGTTATGTAAATAATTTAAAAGAGCTAGATTGATGAAGAAATAAAATTAATAAAAATTTAAACATAGGAAAAATATAAAATAAATTCATAGATAAAATATAAATTAAATTTGTATCTATATAAAAATGATATATGTATAAGTTTGTATCTTTTAACATATTTAATTTCATAAAAATGTGGAATCAAATCAAATTATATTTGTATCTTTATAAATTTGTTGTATGTATAAATTTGTATCTTTTAACATATTTAATTTCATAGCATTTTTGAATTAAGTAACAACATTGCTTATAATATGTTCTCTTATTTTGTATTCCTAAAACCTTACATTTTGTTTTATTTAACCTAAAATAATTTATTTACTACTTGTAGTTCAGCTTGTCTTGGCTATAGAAGCCATTATTTGAATGCCAAGAAAGTGGCCCATCTGTCAGCACTGCTCCGGTGACTTTGTGGCCCGGCTAAAAGTTACTGCCAGGAGTTTGTTGTTCTGGGCCGTTGTTTTTGACAGAAAATTGCAGGCCAACCAACCGCCCGTTTGTATGTGGATGCACACCAAGAATGTTGCAACGGGTTGGGGAGAGGCCGCCACCCGCCACCCGCCGAGAGCCAAGATGCCAGGTAGCACATCCACATCCACATCCGCATCTTCTGCCATTTTCCCCCTCCTCTCCTTTTTGGCCACAACACAGTTATGCAATCACAAAGTTGCTACCACCATCACCGTCGTCATCGTCTCCGGCACTGATTGAAATTCCTCGGCCAGCTTATAATTTTCAGCTCCATCTCAGCTACAGGATCGCAAGTTGGACGTAGATAGTTTTCATTAGACTTATTGTTATTATTATATCGAAATCATACCGATATTCTTGCCTCACAGCTGGCAGTCCGTCATCTCCGGCTAACATTGTCAGTGCCTGAATCCTGAATATTCTGTTGAGGTCCTTTATCTATACCCTACGGCTATAGAAATTAATGGTTAAGTTTATTAACACTTCATCTGAGCAACAGATAATGTAAATATTTATGCCTAACAAACATCACAATGGGGAAAACATTTCATAGATGCTATTCATTACCCATTAAATACAATTTCAATGGGTTTTGTAAGGGTATTTAAGAATCTCGCCTCTGGTTCTTACCTTTCTATAATAATTATTGTTGTTGTTGTTTGTTGTTGTTTGTGTTGTTGTGGATACAATAAAGTCGGTTGCTGTTGCTGAGTCTTGCCAATATTTTGCTTCTGCCTTATATTCCTGCATTGCAATTGAGGTTTTTGATTAGTTTTTACTTCCTCATTGCAATGGAGAGCCATTGATTGCGTATTCTCATTGTTGTTCATTGGAATGAACACGAATCCTTCTCCCCCTTTTAATATCTCAAGGATGTGTTGGCTTCACCAAATGCCACAAAAAAATAGGGTAACAATAATCAGCTAAAGGCTTATTGCTGAAATTTATTTGATTGGTTTCTCAAATATGCTCATAATAAATCTATCTTTTCTTAGTTTGATATAAATATATATAAAGTAAAATAATAGATACGCGTATTCTACACATTAGAAAATTTGTCTATTGACTACTTTTGGGCTTGGTTGGGAAAAGTTAATAATAAAAGCTTGGCTTACAGCTTTTAAGAGTTTAAGTCTACAGATATTTTACAAATTTGTGTGGCTGATCACATGAAATTGCGTCCCTTTTTCCATTTTTTTCCTGGACTTGACTCTTTGACTTCTCTATTTATAGGATATGTGAATCCCCTTCCTGGAATTTGCACTGCAGTAAAGTTATGATTGTTTGCTTTGTGAGTACGTGCAGACGACTTCTTTCTTCGGCTGATTCAATAGATTTTTTTTTTGCGGGTTTCCTGTTTGTTTGCGGTTGTCGCCTGGTAAGTGTCGGGATTTTCTTCTTTTTTTTTTTTGGTAGCTGCCAATGGCAAGTGGAAAACCAAGTCTAGACGCTGCATCGCTGCCTTGGACGGAGGAGGGAGCTCAAATATTTGCTGGTCTTTTAACACCGACTTCACCTATTTGGAGAGTCGTTAAGAGATCAATTCACCAGCCGCAGGAATTTCCGCCCATTAGCGGGTTAAGCGACACGGAACAAAAACCCTTGTCAACAATCGTACCCTGTGATTTTTGCTCTGCCGCTGAGGGTAAACACGAACTCTTCACATTCAGAAATATTGTTATACGTAAATCCTTGTAAACTCCCCCGTTGCACAGACAAATTAACAAAATGGTTTTAGAGGAGTTTGTTCACATTGCTTTCGATTTTTTTCCGCCTCTTCAGTGCAATTCTGATTTCATTCATTCATGGCACTTTTTCCCCCGTTGGCTGGTAAACTTTTTCCGCTTTTCCAACTTTCCAGCTTTCCCTGCTCCACCTCCCCCGCCCCCTCCATATCTCTGTGTGCTTTTGACATTTTTGCGTTCATTTTTGTGTGACAAGTATTCTGTGGTTCACTGGGGCCACTTTACGGCATGTCAGCTTCATCTGCACCCCATTTCCAGCCCCCATTCCCTGCCCCATTCCCTGCCCCATCCCCATCCCATTTTCGGGGCCAAGGGGTGACGGCCTATTTCACACTTTTATAGAAAATTTTTGCCAATTGTCTGGCGACGTACTCGTGGTTAGCCGGTTAGCTTACTTTTTTTCCTACCCTTTCAAGGGGTATTCATAAATTGATTGGAGTTCTTCCACTAATTTATTATGAAATTATCTTTTTAAGTCACCTAATAACCAGAATTTTTAATAGTTCAATATAAGCTTATTCATTACTATTCAGTATCTTCCAAACTCCATTAATTTTCCCTTTATATCCTTTAGCTGATTGTCAATTAAGAAACAAGGGTATTGATGCATCGGCTTGCCACTAATAAATTGGTTTCTCCCGGCTTTTTTTTTTGTTTTTTGCGTTTTTCTCCCGCCTCTCGCAGCGGAAGTTTGCGCAATTTCCAAAGCGGAAATGCAATTTTCGGTTCAGCTGCATTTGTCTCGCAGTGCCACGCCCCCGCTCCAGCCCCCGCCCCAGATACCGCCCATCGGTGGAACGCCAACTTGGGCGGCTTGCCAACACATCGTATATCAAATGCAGAGTTGGCAGCCCCTGACAATGACATGCAGCGAGCGCTCAGCCAAACCAGAAAAGGCCGACAGCTTTTGGGGTATTGGAAAATGGAGGAAAATCTGGGTGGATGGTGGGTGGATGGTGGGTGGAACTGCGGGCTGAGTTAGCGGTTAAGAATGCGAAGGCCGCCAAAAAAGCCAACTCCTGGAATCGCCTCTTGTAGCCGCGTGTGTCACGCCTTTTGTGGCCAGATCGGGAGGGAATTTATGCCGCACGAACTCAATACTCCTCTCTTTGTGTGTGTGGCAAGTACTCGTACTTTTATTTATTTGCATATAAATTATTCAATTGTTCCCTTGCTTATCTTTCTTGTTGGCTGACTCCTCTTTTTTTTTCTGCTGACCCCCCCTGGGGAGTCTATCAAAATGCAGAATGCATTTGCAATTTCAATTGCAATTGATTTTTGATATCTGTGGGCGTGGCACAGAACAATTTTTGATTTACGGCACCAAATTTGGCAAAAGTTGAGCAACATTCAGTGGAGTTTAAAGAGAGAGTTCGATTTTGGTCGAGATTCGTTCGCAGGATAATGGAATTTGCTGAGTTCACGTACTCTTAGATTTATGGTTCGGTGAAATGCATAAATAATTTTCGAAACGGTGTAGAAACATTTAACAAATAATTGTGTGCATAAATTAGGAGCGTATATATGAATCGAGCTTTGAGTTTGTATGCAAATTTTAAGGAAACTTAAAGAAAACTAGGCAGGCACTTTGGAATTTAATTTACTTAAAAATTTTTTGAAATAAATGGGAAATAAAAATACTTCGATTCAATTAAGAGTACTAGAGAAAAATATTTGTTAAATTAGTTGAAGTCTTGGGGGAAATATATAGTTACTATTAAATAAAGTGCGTTATACATATATTTTATTTCAATTTTTAACAAGTTATTTCGCCAATAAAAAATGACATCATAAATTAAATCTAAAGTGCCTAATATGTTTTATATATTTTATTTTTAGCATTTTCGAATTCTTGGGAAATATATTTACTACAAGTGAGTTATATTATTTTAGATGCTTCCAATTTCAAACAAATTAATTCGCATATAAAAAATGACATCATAAATTAAATGTAAAGTGCCTAAGTTGTGATCTGCCCTTTTTCCTCTATATATTTATTTTATTTTTTTTGCATTTTGTGCTCATATGGCGCCTCGCTGTTTTCCGAGTTTATGCGAAGTTTTCGTTTCCGTTTCCGTTCGACACGTGCTCTAAACGCTTTGTCTGCCAGCCACGCCCCCCAGCCCCCATATCCCCCATATTCCCCCATATCCTCCCTATCCCCCATATCCACCCGAAGATGTCAAATGTCAACTGCAGCATCGCAGGAGCTGCGACGTGCCTTTTCGAACGGCTGCGCAAACATTTGCAAGGCTGTTATTCCTCGTCCTGCGAAAACATGCCTCAATAACATTCAAAACTCGAGTCGTGCGAGGCCTTGAATTGTCACCGAAAAATACTCTCGCATCTCGTATCTCGTATCTACTAATATCTGCTCGGCGCTACATGTGTTGTAAATTTATTAGCTGTCATATAAATCTTTGCACTCGGCCACCCTTTCCCACTCGGAGGGGGCGGAGGAGGCGTGGCGCGCCTGTTTGCGCACAGATAAGATATATCTGAGGGAACCCTTTCTAGCAATTGGGCACAAATTTTTCATTTACATAAATGCTACTTAAGGAAAATCATATCATTTTTAGCTATGCCTCGTTTCGTCTTGTTCTTTAATTGGGTACCGTCTCGTCCTGCCACTTTCGTTTGTTTAATTAATATTTCACCTAAGCTTAGGCCATATCTATATATGTACAAAGTACATTTGAGAAAAGCCTTTGAGACCAGACAGACAGATGCGTACTTTTCTTGAGGGTCTGTCAGCAATTTACAAAGTGCGAGGCACTGGGTTTATTTTGTTTTTTAGAGGAGTACTCATTTTTAGTAACATATTTAATAAGAATAATTACAGACTTAACATATATATTTTTTTTGGCAATGCCCTTTGTAAAACTAGTTAAGTTATTACAGCCCTGGACAGCCTTCAAGGGAAGGTTCTACAAAAACCAATTAGATGCTTCCTTGGGAATTAGTATGAAAAGCATTATTATAATTTAACATGATCAACTCTTGGTTAAAATATTTATCCAAATTATTTGATATTTAAAACAATATACAACAAAAAACTATTTTCATCAAGGTTTAATATATCCATAAATATAAACTTAATGAGGATCTAGCGTTTAGGTGCTCCAGGATAATTCATCTTAACAGAATTAATATTTCCGAGTTGTGTGTTTAAAAATTGTGTTAAAAACTAATAAAAACAAGAAAGAAAGGCTAGCTTCGGTACCCGAAGCTTAGAATACCCTTGCAGGCTAGTTGCTTTTAAACCGTTCAATCGTTTGTATGGCAGCTATAGGATATAGTAATCCGATTTTTGGGTTTTTAAATTTATAAAAAGGCTTTACTGTCTATGAAAACTGTTTTTATCAAGAATGAATTAATTGTCTTGAAAAACACCAGAGTTATGCTTAATGACCCATTTTTTCCCATAGTTCCTATGGCAGCTATAGGATATAGTAGTCCGATTTTAATGAAACTTTTAGGATATGTTAAAATTGCTATTAAATAGAGTTTTCCAAGAAATAAATAAATTATCTTAAAAAATGTGGAAATTTTGGCACTTTTTCCCAATCGTTCCTATGGCAGCTATGTGATGTAGTGTTCCGATTCCGGCCGTTCCGACTTATATACTACCTGCAACAGATTGAAGGGTCGGTGCAAAGTTACAGCCTGATAGCTTTAAAACTGAGGGACTAGTTTACATAGCAACCGACAGACAGACAGACGGACAGACAGACGGACAGACGGACAGACGGACAGACAGACGGACATGGCTAGATCGACTCGGCTGGTGATGCTGATCAAGAATATATATACTTTATAGGGTCGGAAATGTCTCCTTCACTGCGTTGCAAACTTCTGGTCAAAATTATAATACCCTCTGCAAGGGTATAAAAATATACCAAAAACTATATTTATTATATTTTTTTAGCTTATAATTCGGCGATATTTATTTAACATATTTTTTGTAAATTATAAAAAGGTAAAAACTTTATTACTTTTTTGTCATTCCGTTCATCACTATATTAGGATGATACATTTTTTTGCTCACAAAAATCCAGAAAAGAAAATTGAGAACTCCCTAAATTCCTTTTAGTGTAAAATAATTATGAAAAGGTAAAAAATTTATAAAAGCTGCATTCCCAATTATATTATTTTATTCCGTTCATCATTAATTTTTTATGATATATTTTATTATATTCTCTTCCCATAATCCACAATTTAAAAAGTGCGAATTCCCCGAATTCCTTTTAGTGTATAATATAATTTTATTAAATGCATTGTTTTAAATATGTTACATAAATAGACAATAATTACTATAGCTGTATATTTTGGCACGCTGTTCTCCGCAATCCTCTGCTGGACTGGACCCTTCCCTTGCTCACTGCGTCTCCGTTTGCTCCGCCTGCTTCAGCGGATTCCCCTTGTCGTCGATCTCCATGGAGGGCACCAGGGGTGGCTTGAATCCGTACTCCAGCTGAAGGTTGCGTCCAAAGTCGGGGCTACGTTTCAGGGAGTGACCGTTGCGCCAGCGCTGGAACTCATCGAATTCGTTGGTGAGAGGGGAATCCCCACCAGATGCGGATGCGGAACCGGAGCCGGAAGCGGAGTTACCCGCAGATGGAACGGGACCTATGTAGGACTTAACCATCTGAGCAGGAGCTGAGGCGGCTGCGGTGGCCAAATCGGCCGGAAGGGTATTATAGATGTATCTGGAGCCCTGCAGCCAAGGCGAACCCTGGGGAGGAGGTGGAGGCCGAAGGTCGAATCTCATGTCCGCCAAACTAAAGGTCGCCACCTTGGGGGCCTCTCCTCGAACAGGTTTTATTGGCTGTTGGGCAATGGCCAAGGGTTTGCTCAACTTGACCGCTTTAGGGGATTGGTGGGCCAGAGCTTTGGCCGTGAGCTGGGGGAGCAGCTTCTTCAGCATTCGGTTGTAGTAGTTCTGCAGCACCTTGGGCGGAATGTGGGCTACCGAAAGGTGACCCCAAGGGGTCAGGGAATTGGGATGCGAGTGGGAATGGGAGTGGGCGAAGGGCAGGGAAGAGTGACTCGGCGGCATGGGCATGTGAATGGCAACGGGCACATGTATGGGTATGGCCATCGGACGGTCCACAAACTTCTCCACAATCTTCTCCACCGTCACCGGCTTCTCCACAATCCGTTCCACTTCCACGGGCACATGCTTCTCCACGATCTTCTCGACTATCTTCTCAACGGGATAGGGCACGGGATGCTCCACAATTGTCTCCACCGGATAGGGCCGATCCACGTAGTGCTCCACGTGAATGGGCACGGGCACGGGCTGGGGCACGGCATATGGCACGGCAATGTGCTTCTCCACCACCTGATGCACCGGATGATGCACAGGATGATGCTCGTGAACCTCATGGTAAACGGGGTAATCATGATGGAGTGTTGGGGCTTCATGGAGTTCATGGTGCTCCTGGTGTTCTAAGTGTACTTCGGGTTCATGATGGTCATGATGGTCATGATGGTCATGATGGTCATGATGGTCATGATGGTCATGGTGGTCATGGTGCTCATGGTGGTCATGGTGGTCATGGTGCACCTGATGATCATGGTGGTCATGATGAACTTGATGATCCTGATGCACATGATCATCGTGATGCACCTGATGATCATGATGCACCTGATGCTCTGGATGCTGCTCCTGATGCACTGAATGCTCCTGATGCACTAGGTGCTGCTGTTGATGACTTGGATACCCAGATTGAGTGTGCAGCGTTTGGTGAACCTTGGCTGGAGCAGAGTGACCCGTATCCAAGTGGACGGTGGCATGCGAAATGGCACCCTCCTGAGGAGCACTGTCGTACTCCACGTGAATGGGATTCTTGGCCAGAGATGCGTAGTTACTCAGGGGAACAGGGGCAGGAGCAGGAGGAACCAGATACGGTTGGTGGTAGATCGTCTCGTGCTGCTCCACCAATCGACCGTCCTTCTCCGTAATCAGTTTGTTGTGGATATTCACGGATTTTTGTACCTCCACGAAGGTATAACCATTCGGTTGGGAGGAATGAGATTTAGGAGGAGCCGCTGCATGCTGGACCTCCTGGTGAGTGGACTCTGCTGCCGATTCAGCGGCATATTCGTGGGGCGACGGATGATTCACCGTGATCTGAACCCCCGGCTCAAGGGAGCTCCCATGAGCAGTTTCTGGGGCAGGTGAGGAGTGAGAAGGTGGCGGAGTGTTAAGGGTGACGAACACCAAGCTGTTGGGAGTGGCCGGAACAGGTGTGGGACCCGCATATCCGGAATACTCATGAACCACCGGAGCGGGTGAGGAGATGGCCTTGGTGTGCAGCGATTTCACCTGATGCTGAGGATGCTGCTGGGGATGCTGCAGCTGCTCCTGCTGCTGTTGCTGATAGGGATGCTGGGAATGTGGCACCACCTGAACGAGTTCCCGTTGGTAGGCCAACTGGGCCGCAGGACGCACAAACTCTCCGGTGTAGTCTCCTTCCTTCTGCGGCCTTGGGCTCGGCTGCTGGGGAGGATTCTGCACCTCATAGTGGAAACTGCCCTTGGGTAGGGGTCCTTCCCCGCTGCCCGAGATCACCGGCTTGAAGCTCTTGAGGAAGTGCCGGGATGGAGCCTCTTGACTCGGATGTCGTTCCTGGAAGAGCTGCTCGCTATGCTCCTGGTAATGATCCAGCGATTGCTGTTGCGGCTGCGGCGGTTTCTCCTGGAAGTCCTGCGGAGAAGGTTCCTTAAATAAAAGAAAAGGACATACATAATTTATGTAAGTCTATGCAAACTAGATATACCCCTGCACCGTAATTACAGGGTATCAAGACCCCCTTACCTTTCTATTTTCCCCTTGGGACTTGCCCAGCGTTTGGTCGTGCACAATGTGCACATTGATCTCCTGATCCTTGGCAGGACCCTTCTGATTCGTATAGCTTTCGATGCCATTGTGGTTGGATGGAGCTGGTAGCCTCTGCTGGTAGGCCTCCCTGCCCACATGACGCGTCTCGGCTATTTGGTTGTCCTGAATCTCCTGGCCCTCATCCACATCCATTTCGTGCTCGCCCAGGATCACAATCGGAGCACTCTCGGCTGCCACCAGGGTCTCGTTGTCATCGGATTCGGCTTCGGGATCGGGGTCGGGTCGGAGAAGCAAGCTGGGAAGGACCGGAGCGGCAACAGCAGCGCGATTAATCCTCAGGAGCTCGTCGCGCGAAATGTGATTGCTGCCATCGCGGAATCCCGGATCCAGGATCTGCTCAACCACGATCTCCGTGTGTCCGGGTGCCAGCTCCCGCCGATACTCCTTGGTCACAGTCGTCTGGTAGCTGTAGTAGGTTTCATTCGGGGATTTCCGAGTTGGAGCCACCGTGGTGGCTGCCTCTGTGGTGCTAGTCAGATCCAGATCCACAGTGGGCCGCACCACCGCCTTGTTTGTGGTAGTGGCCGTCGTGGTGGCTGCCTCCGTATTGCCAACATCCCGTCCGCTGAAGCGGAAGATGTCCGAGAAGCCATTGGGAAACAGATTGGTCAGCACCTCGTTGACGGTGTCCGTCCGGGAGCGGGTCAGAGTCTGCTGGATGGGCTTGGTACGACGCACCACCTCCACAGGCAACTCCTCGTCCACCTCGAACTGGATGTACCCATGGCCATTACTGGGACTGGACACATTCCTGGGCGGGATCACTGTGGGCAGGAAACCGGGGACTCTAAAAAACAAATTGATATCCCATGACAAATCATTTAATCATAATCAAATTGAAGATTGGTGGAAACAAATTAGTTTGACCTTTTGCCTTACCCCACAAATTCCGCTTCTTTTTCCGTTTCTGGTGATTCCCTGTCCAAATCCGGCTCCTTCGCCACTTGGCTGTCCTCGATGACCTCTCTCTCGGATCCGCCGGCCGCCTGCTTATTAAGCTGTCAAAAGCAACGCTCATTGCCTGTCAAAATCTTTCACTAAACTCGGACTCACCTCCTCGGCGCTGCTCCTGCGGCTGTCACTCAGCGCTGAGACGTCAACTCCCACCTCCACCCCCGCGGTGGCATTCTGGGGCGGAAGGGGGGTGAGGAAGGGGGGAAGGGCCTGGACCTGGGCCTGGGCCTGGGTATCTGGTGGATTCGCTGAGAGGGCCGGCTGGATGATGGCCAGCAGACAGCAGATCGTCGCTGCCGCCGTTAGCAGTTGCTTTTGATGGGGCCACATGGAGCTGATGATGCACAGAGAGAAAATTCCAACAATTTAAGGCTTTGGGTATTGCAAGAAAATGTATTTTAAGTAATTTTAAAGTATTAAACTTTCAAAAACTTGTTTAGAAAATTTATTATGAATATACATATTTAAAAAAAAAATTAAACTAAAGAAAAATACCAAATTTGAATAAAGATTTCATCAGGAATATTCAAATATATTTTTCATAGGCTATAAATTAATTTAAAAATATATATTTATTTAACTAATATTTTGTATACAAATTCAAAAAACACATTTGTACAATCTCTTTGATCTATGATAATACAAAATTGTCTTTTAAAAGAAGTACCTAAAATAATTTATCTGATCTATATATTCTAGCAATTTATTAATAATTTTATCTACAAGATTTTTATGTAAGATAATACCCACAACAATATTCATTAATGGATTACTTGAAGATTATTTCATTACCATTAAAATTTATGTAAACAAATCTTGGCATTCAAATAGGAAACTGATATTTTCTCGGTGCAGTTGCTTGCGGAAATGGCCAAAAATGGAAAGAGTTGTGACTTGGGGGGATTGAAGGAGAAGGAGAAGGGGAGGGGTAGGGGGAAGGGGTGTGATGTAGTGTGAATAACCCCTCAACCACGACAAATTCCAAGCGACAAATGCGAGGAGCCAGGCAAAACATTCGACTCCGAGGACGCCGGAGTCGTCAAGCCTGTTTTTGGCCCACTCCAAATCCAAAAGGCACTCCACTATGGCCACCACTCTCATGGCCACTCACTTGACGGGCTGGGAGTGTGTTTGATTTTAACCGATACGTCGTCCAACGATGATGATGATGATGATGATGACTTTTCCTAAGTGGCTGCCTTGGCACTCTGGCGCTTTTCTTTCTCTCTCGCAGCGCAAAGATTTTCCCTAAAGCGTCGTCTTCGTCGAAAGTTGTTGAACTTGGCTTATGTCATTGCTACTGGCAACGTAATGAATTATTAATTATCTATCCCCCTCCGGAACCCCGCCCCTGGCCACTGGCTGGGCCCCTTCCTTTGCATTTAATTTGGCAAAATTGAAATTGATGGCATTTAAAATGGTTCGTACGGGTTTTCACATAGTTTTGGCCTTGTATTTTGATGGGTATTAAATATGCATGCCAAAACATATTTCACTTGCAATATTCATGGGTAAGTGGCCCGAGGTGCCTTTCAGCCCCGATTGCCCGTCTTGTTTGCCATGGCTCCAAGGATGCAAGAAAGTGGAGCTATCGGCAGGTAAATTGGGGGCCTTAATTGGGCATGGATAATGATCTGAGTTGGACTGGACTGGGCTGGGCTATTAAGCGGCAGCAAGTCCTTTTCGAATGATTTTCCACATCGGAATGTGCAACCATTATTCTTAATCCGAACTGTGCGAGTCCTTGTATTCAGCATCCAATCACTAGCCAATTTCAACAACTACTAACTCAATTTGCGCATTCAAATTGCATTCGCTCTGCGGCCAGAGTGAAAATATTAATTTCCACTATTAAATGGTCATTTAAAATGGCTCGCTTTTTCACCTGCATTTACCTGCATCCATTAAGTATTTCGCGACGTGTTGTTGTTGTTGTTCTTTTTTTTTTGGGTGGGTGGGATTTGGGATGCAGCGAAATGAAACGAAAACACTCAATTATTTATATTGATTGCCGACCAATTAAAGCGCACTTATAATCACTTTTCTATTCGATTAAAACAATTGTAATGTTTTTTTTTTTTTTTGTTCTCTGAGTCTCTCGAATGGCACACTATCGAAAATGTATCTTTTTTTTCAGGAGTTCGCAATTGAATTTTCAGCGCTTGTGCTTTTTCCAGCGACCCTGCCAGTTGCGCGTGCGCGTTGCGAATGAAAGTGAAACCGTCGGGCATCGAGCATTTCGTTTTCTTTTCATCGCCGTCGTAGGTTGCAAGCAGCAAGTTGCTGGTTGATACTTGCTGGTTGCAAGTTGCTGCTGCTGTCGTCGCCGCTGTTGCTGCTGCTGCTGCCCCAGCTGCTGGCGATCCTTAAAGTGTAGCATAAAACTTGTCCAGCCACCGATTGCGCAAGAGCAGCGGACTCGCTCCCTCCTCCGTGGCAGTGACATTTTTGTTTTGATGGCTTTCTACGGAGGCAGCATTGACCCTGCCGAAAAAAAAACACGCGCGGGAAATCTTTGCAACAGGTTTTTGCCGTGGCATTTGCGGGCACTCAGAAAAAAACGAAATTCAACTTATTCAAAGAAATTCCGGAATAAGTATAGAAATAATTATGATTATTATGCACATCTGCAAGTTAAAAGTCATAACAATTTACAGCGCCCAATCCCTTATACTTACTTAAATATTTAAAGCTTGTTTTGATTTCGGAGTACAGTGAAGAATTAAATTAAAAATGTTAAGCCACTAAAAATAATGATGCATTTTCAAAAATATATTGTAATATTTCTTCTAAAATTGCTTTTACAATTTTGTTTAATATTTACCTTCCACTCAAATTTGTATATTCAAGAAGACTACAGACAATAATTAAATAAATAATTATTATTAAATAAGCCACATAAGATAGTGCTACATTTTTCTAAAATAATAATAGCAATATTTCTTATATTATTCTTTTTACAATTTTGCATAATATTTACTTAATCAATTTTAATTAAGTTTGAATTCGGAATCAAATTTGTATAAGTACCAACAGTACAGTAATTAATTTAAAAACAATTTTAAAAAATAAAACCTCTGCAGGTAAAGTTTAATTTATTGAAAACTGATTGTTAACCAAAACTCTAAGGCTCTAAAAGAAATAATAATAAATAATATTATAAATAATATAAACCCTTTTTTTTAGGTGCTTGAAGCAATGAATTTTTGTTGTTTTCTTGCAAGCAAGGTATTTCCCATCGATTCCCCACCCTTTTGGCCAAGTGAAAGCACTTGTCATGGCCCAAATGCCCTTTACTACCTTATTCCTCCGCTTAACCCCATCTCTTTCTCCCTCTCTCTCTCTCTTTCTCTCTCTCTCTTGTCTTGCCCGTTGACATAAATTTCTTACTGCATTTCCTTGGCTCATAACACTCGGCGTAATTATCGCATTTATTTCACACCTGTCGGTCGGCTGTCGGTTCGATCACCTTCGAATGCATTCGCATTGTTTTTAATACGTTTGGCCCCCTCCTGCAGCTATTTTCATTAATTTTTAATGAGGCAGCATTCGCACACTGCCCCCTTCCTCCCCCCTGTGCAACCGCCACCGCCGCCTCTGTGTTGTGGAGCATTTGACGTTTTCGGCTGATTGATTAATGTGGATGCGGTTTGCGGGGAGACGCCACCAATGACGACTCTGCCGCCGTGCTGCACTTGCTTTTATTTCTCTCTGATTTATTAAAATGCGACTTTTTTTTTTGTATTTATGCTTTGGTAATTCATTTTATTTATTGCATAGTTAATTAAATCGTTTTTCTCTCTTTTCGTGCTCATTTCGGAAGATACATTTTGATGGGGAAATATTTTTTGAGATGAGGAATTTAAATGTAAAACGAATTTAAATAGCATTTTTAAAATTCATCAATGTTTTAAAATACAGAAAAGCAGTGATATATGAATATTGTTGAATAATTCACTCGATGATTCTGGTTAAAATTTAATTTAATTATTTTTATATACGATAAGTTTCGCATTTTTATAAATATTCATACGAAAAACAATTTATAAGGAATGCTGCATATATTTGGTTAAAAAATGTTAAGTAGAAAACCATAAAAATATTCATCAATTAACCAGAGAGGGAAAGTTGATGTTCTATTACGACTAAGAGTTCCATTACCCAAAAGATATGGATCCAGCAATCATTTCGATGTGATTTATGCTTGCCGAAATCGGTTAGCTTCTTTATCTCTGTGCATCTCATTAAAGCCATGTTGCATGCCACATGCACACACATTTGACTTTCACCACTTAAGCTGGAACTGGAGCTGGAACTGGAGCTGGAGAGCTGAGTGTTTTCGGTTGGCATTTCCTCTGCCATTTTCCGCACCAGTCGCACCAAAATCTCGGAGACAATTATGATGAAAAGCCGAGAGCCGAGAGCCAAGAGCCCAGGTGCGATTGCATAAGCGAGGCGGACAAAAATCCCAAAACAGTTTTGGTCCGAGGAAATGCGAGCCATAAATTGCCATAAATAATTGTCCAGCACCTGGATTCCAAAATCATTGGCTAATTTTTGCTGGATCAGCATTGGGCAAAAGTGTAACAAAAGGCCAATGTAAGTTGGTAATCAACTTCCTTCCGCCTGAGCAAACTTGTCGCCGGATTGGCTAGCCAACTGCAGCAAAGGAAGTCTTTCAGATGCCTTGACCGCAAATGAAATTAAACAAAAAAATCAAACTAAAGGAAAGGAAATCCGAGGAAAATTGCGGAAAATCTATTAAAAGCATTTCGCTTAATTTCGTTGCCGCGTTGCTGTTCATATTTACTCATTGTACTTGCACTTCCCCCCCAGAAATGCGCATTCAGCCAGAAAAGGCGTTCTGGAGTGGGAGTGGCAGTTGGCTAATTAAGTGCACTGGGCAAATGAAATATGGTATATATGAGAGGGGGCAGGGGAAAAAAAAGAAGGTAATTACAATCAATGGGACCAATCGGTGCGGCGCAGCCTCAGACCAAAAGCCAATTTCATGCAACAATCAATCAAAAACAATTTTTAATTTTGCGTTAACAATTTTCAGCCTGATCTGTTTTTTCTCATACTTTCCCCCCCCCCGCCCCGCCACCACCTCCTTTCGACCGTTTTAACTGTGTGAAGTAAATTGGAAAATAAAGTTAAAATTAAAATGCATTAATTGAACTGTGAAATTTCATACAAGCGTATTGGAGGGGGGAAAAGGGAAATTATTGGCGCCCAACGATGTGCAATGAAAACGATTTTAATTGTCAGCGTTTTATGCTCGTTTAAAGTCGCCAACGACAACTTGGAGTGAATGGCAGCGGTGTCCCCGAAGTAAAGTCCGATCTTTTCATGTTCAAATTGATTTACAGGGACTTAAATATAATTAAAAATTAAAAATTTTATAAAGGCGCTGTCTTGACATAATGGACCATAATGAATTATTGCATTACTTCCCATTAAAAGCCGATTCCGGAGATTTCTCTAGCCGACCAAATCAAGTGCGAGTTGCAAGTATTTCAGATGCAAAAAAATCATATAATCTGAATCAGGCAAAAAGCCACTTATCAGACCATATGAGCCTCAATCCAAAAACCAAAAGTTATCACTCGACTCGCCCATTTTCCGACTGCAATAAGCCAACCAATTTTATGGCCAGAGCCTGGCTCTCGCTTTTTGGCGATTTTCGGTTCCTCGACGCCGGCGCCTCTCATAAGCAAATTGAAATACGTGGTTGGTTGCCGCTCCGAGTGGTGGTGATGGAGCTGGTTTTGGGATTGGATTGCGTGGTGGTGCTCTTATTTGACTTGCAGGCAGCCACTCCGTCCCCGGCCAAGGCAACAATTAATTCGAAATGCGCACAGTAATGCCAATTGGCGATTGCGGATATCTGCAACCTTTGGGATACCCATTAGCTGGGGCACCTTTCGCTGTGGCGCGTGCGTCGACATTTGCCGCAGTCACTAACTAACACTAGTCACAGTGACTATTATTCGGTCGCAGCCTGCCACATTATTAGTTTATTCCACTCGATCAGTGGCAGCGGAATTTTTATTATTGATAAATTACACTGCGCAAATTGTGGCAGAGAAGCCTCTAATTATGGAGGAATTCGGACGATCGCTCGTATGCAATGGCAAATATATATTGTTGTGAACAGATCTGGAAACTATCTTGTAAATCAAAAAATGCTGAAATCTTGCTATCTTCTGGATAAACATTTCCATCATTGAAAGGTTTTCTAAACAAAATAGTCTTGGAAATATCGAGGTGCAAACTTTTAATTAAAATCAAATTTTTCCCCCAACCCATATGCTGAAATATTCTTTAAGATATCTAAAACCCCTTTTTTTTTTTCAGTGCAGTTGTGTTAATGCAACCATTAGCCCCACTGTACCGTACGCCCCCGCTTAGTGTAATCTCGTTGGCGCCTCGGCAGATCGAAGGCATTTCACTGTCATTAGCGCCACAAAACCGGCCTGTCCTGGCCTGGCCGGGCCATCAATGATTGTGGCTGGAACAGGTTGGCCCACTCTATTGGGCCAAAAAGTGTAGCAGCCACGGCAATCCTGCGGTGTCGTTGTACTTTTGATTTCCAAACTAATAAACAAGTGCCGCCACGAGCTGAGGCCGCTGTTTTGGTTTCGGTTTCGTGGACGGGTATCGGTATTGGCATCGGTATTGGGCCAATGCACCAAGCCAGGCCAAAACTAAAGTGAGCCCAAACCAAGCCGTAAACCGGAATCTCCTTCACGCAAAACGAGCCGAGCCTGCGGTCATCCAAAAGCTGCATTCGGCATTCGGTGATGATTCGGCGGTGGCCTTTCCCTTTCGTTGGCCCCTGATTGATATTGATGCAACTGTGGCTGCCACTGCCACTGACTGTGCGAACTGCAACAGAAACTGCCATGCCATGCGGCATGTCAACAATGGCAAGCCGATGAAACTTCATTGGCATTCCGCTCAGGTCGGGGTTCATCCTCGAGCTCCATACTCTTCCGAAGAGAAGCAAATGTTTACTTGAACTGAGAGGAATCGAAAGCATTCTGGGAGTTGCATAAATTTGATTTTTTTTATTCCACAGACATCGAAATTAAAATGTGTTCCTTTATTTTTGAGGTGCCTAAAAAATTAAATAAAAATTCCGGACTTTTTGTAACTCTTTGACTCGTCTATGAATTTTCCAATATATGTATCCATTCATGTATAAATTTCCATATTTAATAAAGCCATATCGAAATTTATGTTTTATTTTTCATAGGAAGAGGAGTATGAGAACTCAGACTTTATTTATTTTTCTCACCTATAAAATAAGATATATTTAAGGGATAACCCTAAGTAGAATTCCTGCAAACTGGTTTTTTTTAACGACCTAAAATCCAATCTCCAAAAGAACATATAATTTGTTCTCCAAGTATCACTTCCAGATCTTCGAACAAATGGTTGTGGTAATTCCTTTTTTTGTACTCCTCAAGAGTATCTGGCGCGCGGACAGGAGGTTGTTTTTTTTTTTGGTAGCAACTGATTTCCACAGTGGAGCTTAATGATGGGCGTCCCAGGCCGCTGATTGATTGTGTGTGCTCCTTCCGACATTTCCCACATTTTCCGCCCCCCATCTCCACCCGCCCAGTTAAAGCAATTTTCTTTTTGTTGCATTTCTCTGCGTTTAAATTTTATTCCATGTTCATTTTCTTTTCTGTCTGTGTTGTGTGTTGTGAGTTGTTTTCTGTTTTCTGGTTTCTGGTTGCTGTTTCTGGTAGCTTTTCTGTTTTCCCTGTCCCCTCGCCGCCTTTCTTTATTTTTATCTGCATTTTATTTGCATTCTCTCGGCTTTTGTTTTTACTTTATGCTAAATTGGCTATTTTGTTTTGTTGCTTTGTCACTTAAACTGGTAAATTTTCCCCTGCTGACCTTTCTGCCCCCGCACCTGGCCAACTGGCCCACCTGCCCTGCCCTGCGATGCTGGCTTAAATGAAACAGTTTGCTGGCCAAGAATCCACAGTTATGGCTAAAAGCCGGTTAAGGTGAGCTTTTGCCGGGGCGCTTAGGAGTTAGTTTTTGATTCTGTTCACCGCCATATATATATGGCCATGCATATCTGGCCAGATCTGCGCTTCGGCTAAAGTTTTTTTGTGTTGGCCCGATTCGAGGCTAAGTTTACGGCTAAAAGTGTTTTTTCGTTTGTGGTTTGTTGTTGTTGGTGGTGGTGGTTGCTTACATTTCTCTTGGGCCTATGACTTATATATGTAAACCGTTTCTCCTTATTGTAACACGTATTGTTGTATTTGTATTTGTATTTGCGTTTGTATTCGTAATTGTAATTGTATGGGTTAATAGTGTCCCCCTTCCAACTCGGTTTTTTTTTTGCACTACAGATGAACACTCTGCCTCTCATATCGTAATTACTCATGGGTCTAAAATTAATTTGCCACATTTTGGTTTGTGTGTGTGTTGCACTTAGGAGCTATAATATTTTTGTTTTTTGTTTTAATCTTTAGTAATATATAAGTTTGTTTGTTTGTTGTTCGTGTGTTGGCTTTGTTATAAATAATATTTTGTAAATATTACCAACGCAATGAATCATATAAATACAGTGCCATTGCGCACTCGAGCATCCATATTGGTTTAGTAATTTATTATTTTGTTAGTTAACATGACGACGTGTTTTGTTGCTTGCTTCTTGTTAATACAATCCGCAAAACTTTTGCTGACAATGAACCCAGGGGCGAAATCACTTAACTCAACTTTACATAGGGCATACATATGTATATTCCACATTAATGTTTAACTTATCCTCAATTTAAACTTATCATCTTATCGATGCCCGATGCCCGGAATTCTTTGAACTCTGCAAAAGTATCTTTGCTGTGGCTTAAATTGGCGTTAGGTTCTTCTAAGTATTCCTCTTGTTTTTATTTTTACACTGATCTCTTAGCGGCTACGGATATATGTATTTTTTTTTTGTATGTTATGTATTGCGGATAGGATAATACCGAGGAATCTTGGGCTTAGATCGACTAAGAAATAAATTACAAAAGCTTGGGCTTTGTACAAAAATCCCGGACCAGGCTAACAAACTTTCGCAGACTGAGTGCGAATATATTTTTTTTGTTTTTTGCTGATCATTTTAACTGAAATAATTTACAATAGCAGACAACTCAGGGGGTTCGATGTGGATGTGGACTGCTAATTTACACTCAATACGCTTTTTATTTTCTAGTGGAACTGCTACTTATGACACTTTAATGGCTTTCAAACAACATTTAACACTTTTATATATATTTAAATTTTTTTAGTTTTCCACTTTTGGGGTTGAGCAATTCGCTACTTGAACATGTATGTACAATTATCGCTTATGTGGAGGGTCTTTCATTTGTCTGGATACAATGATGCTTATTTGAGTGTTACAAAAATATTCGTCGTAATTGGAAAATACTGGTTCTTGGTCCTTTCAAACAATTGGAAAACCATACTAAATGATAGTGTGCGATTTAATTGGTAATTGTTAATTGGTAATAGAACGCAACCGGTTTACATATACATATACGTTAAATCTCTTTTGATCGTTCGCTTAATTTCATTTCCGAAAATATCTTACAGTTTCGTTGCTCTGTGGCAAACTTTTCAAATGGAAGGAATTTGTTCGTGCCTGTTAAGTGTTTCTCCGATATTCGATATTCGTCTCTTCATTTACATTTTAAACTATAGGTTTTGTTTTCGTCTCTCCTGCCCTCGTTCGTTCTAAACATTTTCAAAATATTTAACAAAAATCAGTCGCTTTATCGGATCGCCATAGCCATAGCGACCTGTATCTCCTCTTTCTCGTTTTTCGAAAAGGAACTTAAATTAAATACATTCGTAATAAACAACAATGCAACAATGTTTTCCCAAAAGAAAAATGTGTAAACGTTTTTCGTCATCTGTATCTGTATCTTCGTTTTTTTTTGTTTTGGCATTTAGGTTAAGCGCACACACATACACATTGACATACAGCGATAAGGTTACAGATACCGTTACAGTTACAGTTACAGTTACATCTACGGGGTTATAGTAAAAATATTCGAATAGCTTAGAGATAGGATAGGAGTGGTTTTTCGAGGGGTTTGATTCCATTGTGTTTTTTTTTTTTTTGCTTAGTTCGTAGGGGGGCTAGAAGAGTAGTGGAGTCCAGAAGTTCCGAAGGGGCCTGGGGACTTAGCCTAGGGCAATTTTGATACTTGGCTAAATCGGTTACAGATACACATACAAATAGCTATATAGAGTAGTAGTCGTGTAGCATAGTCCACGTGGTAATGTCGAGTAATTGGGTAGATGAATACATGCTTTAAGGTTGGTTGGATTACATAGAACATTAGGTGTTAAGAACGCCACACGCACTCCCAAAGATCTCACTCACTCACTCCGACGCACTCACAGATACACACGCACACAACGGATCTAACGAACGGATCTAACCTATTGGCAGCCGATTAGGCCTAAAACCACTAAAATGGCCGGTGCCAAGGCCCAACCATTCCGTCCACCGGAGGACTTGCCATTGAAGATGGGAAAGTGGATCTGCTCCGGCCGATGCAGCTCCTCCTCCTCGTCGTCGTCGTCGATGGAGTTCGAGAGTGTTCGATGGCGCTTGGTGAAGTTCACATTGAAGACGGCCTCGGCCACGCCACCCGGCGTCGACACCACAAAGTAGAAGGTCCTGGGCACCCTCTCGTGCATGCTGACGTAGGTGAGTCGTGCCTCCTTGCAGAAGGGCGTGGGCAGGTCCTGCGGGCAGAACGGGGAGTTCGGTTATCGGTCTCGGATGCGTTATGGGTGACTG
>JAJJHY010005742.1:12280379-12323741 GCA_021224005.1 Drosophila setifemur
TGACATTGCATTCGGGCAAATGTTTTTCTTTGGCTTTTCGCAAGATATTATTTGAAATGCACATCCCTTTTGTCGTCGCAAAAGGAGGAAGCCACTGAGCAAAGGAGGAAACTCGCCTTCTTGCAGATGCCTCATAATTAGACAGAATTCGACTATAAATTTGCCGGGCATTTCAATCGGGGAAATGCTTCCCCCCTTGCTATAGTAAAATCAAATTATATTCGTATCCAAAAAATACCAGCTTCAAAGTGTATTTCGGCCAGACAGTGGTTAAACTATTTACCAATTTTAACAGAGAGATTCCCTTGGGCTTGCGTTTTCGTAAGAGTAGACTTTGAAGTTGCATTCGACGGCTGGTTTAATTTTCATTTCAATTCTTTTTGCAACCCCCAGAAAAAAAAAAACCCATTTTGAAATCGTTTATCTAATGCTCAAGATCACCAAGGAAATTCTTTTATTTCGGGAGGGGTTGTGCGGCATTTAACATGCAATTTAGAGCAGCTGCTGTGAAAATTCCTCACCGCTTTAAAGCCTTGTCACAGAGGGCGCAATAAATTGCCATTTAAATGAGCCAAAAAGGAGAGCGAAAAATTCTTTCGCATATTTTATGAAACGGAACCCCAACAACAACAAAAAAAAAATGGAATAAAAAATAGGAATATAAAAAAATGTGCCAACCCCGAGCTGCGAAGCAACCTAATGAGTAGAAACAAGGCAATATTTGCAGGCAAATGCGCCAAATTCCGAAAGCAAATTTGCCAAGAAGAAAAATTACGCATGGAAAATGGGAAATGGGAAATGAAAAAATGCTGAGATGGCTCATATGTTGATCAAAAGCGAGAGGAGCATGCATATTACAAATTAGCATGCATAAAACAAGGCCGAAGGAAAGTAATGCCCAGGGATGGTGGGGAAGGGGGAGAGTCCTGCGAGGGGTAAGTCCTGGGCGGTGGCTTCCAAGTGGGCGGATACGGTGGATACGGTGGATTCGAGTGTGCCAGCGCATAAAGCAATATTTATGTTCGTGTATCGCTCGAGGGGAGTCGAAATGGAGCTGGGGCTCAGTTTGGTTTCGTTTGGTTTGGTTTGGCTTCGTTTTGTTTCTGGTTCTAAATTAAGCGTGGAATATGCGAGGAGAGAGGCTTTTATTAAAACCGGCCGATGAACAACAGGACTCTTCAGGGTCTTGGCTTTTATTACGGAGCAGGCATCTCTCCTTGGTTCCTTGGATTCTCATAAAAATTCCGCAAATAATCATTACCCAATGGGATGGTCTTAATGAAAATGGCATCGAGGGGAGATGCCATATACATATAGAGTACAAAGGAGGTGCAAATTGGGTGCAGTTATTGGAAATCTTGAATTTTCTTCGATTTAATTATGTTTATTTAGTTGTGATAATTGGGGAATTATTAGCTATAAAATTTGGTTTATTTTTGGTGATTTGAAATATAATTAATTGACAGTAAAATTGTTGAAAATGGTAAAAGGATAATTTTGTATTATTAAAAGCTTTTGAGGGAGATTTTACATAGAGTAGAAATAATAAATAATTTTAGGGAATTAATTATATTAAATAAGGTTGTATTGAAATTTGTTATTGCGAACTATATTAATTCAAAAAATTTCTCAACATTTTTTACATTCTAATATTTAACAATAATTTAAGCGCACGATTTTATGCACTAGAAATACATATTAAAATTCATAAAATTGAAGCATAAATACTTGAACATTAATTATAGATAACAAATAATTAAATAAATACCAAAAAATATATGAAGTCTTGCATTACTAGCTTCTATAAATATTATTACTTAAGCTTATTTTATGATTTTTTACCCTGAATTAAGAGACCCCTAATGACATCATATTTTATTTTTTAGATCATTGCCAGTCATTCTTAATCAAAATGCACTTTGAATCCTGGCAAAAACAAATGCATTTTTCGCAACACAACTTTCTAAAGCATTTGTTTAAAGTACTTAAAATAAAAAAAAAAACTATCACAAATCGCAGGAGCGAAGGATAACACACAAAAAACAAAAAAAAAACGCGGTGGCAAGAAGGCGAAGTCTACTACTGAGCTACTTTTGGCCAAACGGCAAGCTAACATATGCAGAGCTTGACACGCCCCCCGCCTCCGCACACACACACACACAGCTACACACACACTGTCAACGAGAAAACGCCCACATAAAGTTAACGACAGAGAGAGGCAGGGCAGGGCAGGGCAGAAAAAGAAACGCAAAATAAAAAGGACGAGCGAATCCTGGGAGAAAATTGTTATTTAATTTGTGTGAGTGCTGAACATTTTTGCAGCTGCTGTTGCTCAAGTTCCTGCTGCAAAACTTTTTGCCCAGCACACGCACTAAACTTTAACACAAGCATAAATTTCGGCACACACACAGATACGGGTGTGCGCGTGAGTGTGTGTGTGCGTGCGGGTAAGTAAGTGCACTTTGCATTTGGGGGCGCCGCGAATCCTTTTGGCTTTCTTCAAAATTCATATGCACATTTATTTTATTCGCAGCCTCTCGGGAGCGCGTTCTCAAGTAGCTGCATACGCAAGTAGGTGCAGCATCCTCTCCTTGCCTGCTTATTTGTTGCATAATCATAAGCCCCCCCTTCCTCCCCCTCCCCGCAGTCCCTGCCCCCGTCCCTGTCCTGGTTCCCTTACTAAACTTAAACGAAGCGTAAAGGCAACACACAGACTGCAATTTTAAGTCACGAGTTCATTAGGGGAGCCCAGAAAAACAAAAGGGGGGGAGGCGGGTGAGGGGGCGGGGAGAATTCATATGCATAATGAAGATTTTCCTGCACTGAAAAAAAATTGTTTAAATTATTCAGAAACATATATAATAATATTCATTTAATATGTTCAGAAATAATTAAAATTTATTTATAAGAAATGCATTTCAAAAGTCAAGTATTCCAATTGAACTTTATATTATAATATAGGCCAATATTTTCTCCGAGTGCACTTTTCCAACTTTTCTTTTATCTCTGTCCCCCTTTTTTTTAGTTCTCCCTGCGACTTAACTAATCAAAAATGTCAACGAAGCAAATGATTGGGGCTACTGTCAACGTTCCTTTGTCATCGCTTTTCGGGGAGCTGCAATTTGACTTGGTAATTATGGGCAGGTAATCTCTCTCTCTCTGTGTGAGGCTCATTGTTTGCCCGATTATATTGCATCCTTTGCCAATCGGTTGCTTGTAATGAAACTCAAACCGAACGAGATTGGTATGGTAGCTCCTGCTCCTGGAGCATTGCATTCTTCTGGCTCAATACACTCGAAAGAAAACGGAAAACTTTGCAGACGGCAGACAACTTTCCGGAGTTGGTCTTTGTATTTTGTTTAATTTTACAAGCAAACACAAATAGTGCAAGTAGTTGGTCTCTGAATTTAATCTATTGTAGGTACTCCCCTCTCTCTCTCTCTCTGACTTCCTGTCTCACTTTGGCTGCGTTATCCTGTCGTCTTTGAGTGGAAGCCTGGGAATCCTTTTTGGCGTCTGCCACTTGATAAATATGACTATTTCACGCTTCCCCCCACGAAGCAACCCAACTCCTTCTCGGGTTTTTCGTTGTTTATTTGCGTTAAGTGTTAGCTCCCACGCTTGCTCCGTCCCCCCCTTTCTCAGATCCTCTAAGCCCCTGAATGCCACCCCCTGTACTTCCCCCCTCCCCCTGCTGCCTTGTATGTTGTTTATCTAGCACTCAATTTCGCAGTTTTAATGACAAACTGTCTTACCTTGAAATTGCATGCGGGAGCATTATAAGTGTCTCCATTTCATGTACAGAACGCCCTCACCTACCACCTACCAGAGACACCTCTCGCAACCCCACTCCTACGCCCATGCCCTCACTCATATCCCCGGCAAGGACTTTGTTTGATTGCTTGGCTTGGCTTGTCCGGAGATCTGTGAGCTTCATGTTTGGATTGCACTCGAGGGTAAGCTCGGCCAAGTCCTTATACCCGCTCTCTCTCTCTCTCGCTCTCTCTCTCTCTGGCCGCCTCTGTATCTGTATCTGGCAGATACACCGCCCGCCCGGCCAAACACTTGGCAAGTTTTATTGTCTCAATGTCCACTTAGCTTTCGCCTCAAGACAACTTAATGCGCTGGCAGGTGGAGGAGGAGGAGGAGATGGAGGGGTAGGGAGCAAGGAGCAAGAGCAAGGAAAGCTGAAGGTGATGTGAAGTCAAAGCTAACGCATTTTCCTTAATTTCCGGCAGCATGATTTCCAATTTTTCTTTCCAATTCTCTTGCACTTGTCGTATACTTAATATATCTGCCATGCGACAGATACAGAGACACAGAGAGAGAGATGGAGGCGTCGGGAGCTGGGAACTGGGAGCTGGGAACTGGGAGCTCGGAGCTGGGCATTGGGAGGAAGTGAGCCAGCTGATTGGAATTGCCTTTTGCAATGTCATCAATCATGCGTCGTTTTCCACACGCCCAGGAAAAGATTTTGACAAGTGTCAATGCGACAAGAGAACGAGCGATAAGCCAGACTATAAAAGATCCAAAAAAAAAAAATAAAGAAAAGAAAATCAAGGAAAATAAAGGAGAAAAAAAACAAGAGAAAAGTCAGCGGAGAGAGCGGAGGGAAATCACATGCAAAGTAAAATGTCGAACTTCTGACAGCAAGAAAATAAAACTTTTCATTTGTTTTCCTTGGCTCTACCGTGTCCCGAAACTGCTGTCAAAGTTTTTAATGTTTTTAACTCCTCGCTGTCACCTGAACTGCCACCCAGTTGGAGGACCACCACCACATCCACCCGGCACCACCCATTTAAATCCGTGTGAAAATTCGTTCAAAACTGGGCCACACCCAAATGGCGGGAGTTCAGCGAACTAAGTTGCAGGAGCAGGAGCAGGAGCTCTTTTTATTTTAGTCCTCCGATTTGGTCCTGGGCCTGGGCCACCTGGGTATTACACAAATCGCACAGAAGTGTGAATGGCTTTCCGGTCTAGACCCCAAAGTGTATGAATTCCCAACAACCTTTATCACGGTCATCTGTAAGTGGATTTGGCTAACAATGTGTTGAGTCCTGGTGTGTGTTCTTACCTTCAAAAGGACATGTGACAAGGTAATTAAATGTTTACCTATCAGTCGATTATTGCATATAAAATATTAAATTAATGTAAGCTTATGGCCTTAAAAATTAGGTCAAACTTTAGGGAAACAAAAATTTGTATGTTATTAAATTTGAATATATATTATTTAATAAATTATGTTGTATCCTTGAAAGTTGTAGTTTTATTTCACAATCTTCTACTGAATTCTAGATTGGCTCTTTTAACATAGCATTTCCTACCTTTTTCTATGACATTAAACACAAATATATATTATTAAATTAACTAAGTAAAACCCTTGATAGCTGTTATTTCACAATCTCCAACTTCATTCTCGCAGATACACAAAACATTTCCTACCTCCATCCAAGATACATTTTTCCCCTATCTAAATGCAAACACCCATAAAACCCGAATCCGAATCTCGGACTAGTATTCCCATCTGCAAATAATGTCCACTCACCCTTCACGGAGACCATGACACTCTGCAGGACCTCCAGCTTCTTCTTGTTGGTGGCGGACTGGCCGACGCACTTGTACATGCCCGCATCCTGGTACATGACATCCTTGAGCGAGAACTGGCCGGTGGGCTGACTGCTACCATAGCCGAGGCCACGGAGCCGGGCCGAAATGGGATCCAAGTGCGACCAGCAGCCCAGAGAGCCTAAAAGAGACATGAAAGCCATTGCATAATTTAATTAATTGACTTTCTCGGAGGTCGCCGGCACGCAAGTTTTAATTTCTTTAATTGATGCGTCGTCGCCGGTTAAAAGGCCACGCCCAAGGAGGAGGCACTGGCTCCATTTGTCTAAAAGTGGGCAAAGTAAATTGTACGCATAATTAATTTCCAATTGCGCTAATTAATGAAGAGGCGCCCAAAAGTTCGCCTCTCCATTGGACCCGATCGAACGAGAGTAAAATGTAAAATCTAATTACACCCCAGACGCATTTGTCATTCTAAATGGGCCACGGGTTCGGGCCGAGTCCTTGTGCTCCACTCACCCTCTCCTCTCCAAGGAGGGTCTCCTCCTTTGAAGTTCTGGGACCTGCGAATCCAATTGGCTTACCTTGCGGACACTGGAGCGTCACTGCCCCGCCCAGCTGCACTTCCAGCTGCCCCTTGTTGGGATTGTGGGAGGCAGCTGCCACGGAAACATCCTGATCATCCGGCTCCGAGGTCACGTCCACCGAATCGACTGAAACGACACAAAACAGAGGGGGGTGGAGACCGTTAGTTAAAGCCGCAAACTTCAGCCCACATGTGCTCCCTACACGGAGAATAAATAATACAGATTTCAGTTGGGGATTAGCTGGACTTCTTCCTTGCCCAAATCCACGAAACAAAGCTGAAAGAATGGATGGTGCTGAGATTACTTGCAGATTCGTTTCCAGGTAACCGAACCGAAACCAAGTCAAAGAGATTTTTTTAATTAATGCGCGGAGTACAAAAACCCAATCAAAATGTGTTTCAGTGTTTGATGTAATTATTTATATATTCCATTCCAAGGGAATAAACTTGCGATTCCCAACTCAAAACTCCACTAATACTTGGGTTCAGTTTGATTTATTTCATCTTCGTTTGAATGATTTCAATCAGCGGAAAACACGATTTTTCTTCATGTGCAAATCCTTGTCGGCTGTCGGCAATTGTCAAAATGTGACAATATATTTCAATGACAGAGCCGGCAACAAATTGCTGACGCGAAGGGAACACCTGAGTCACTCCGCAATGAGTTGTCACTTCCGTTCTGATGCCAACTAAAAGTGAAAATCGCTGCTCAGCTAGCTGGAAAATTGCCTGAGCTGCAATCTTCCTCGCCGCAAAATTCATAAATACATATATTTTATGCTCGTTTTCGTTGGGTAGAGGGAGGGGGAGGTGGAGTTGGCAGGAAGGAGAAACCATAACGATGCTTCATTCTAATTTCGGTGGAAGGACGAAGGAGCAGCAGCCACACACACACACAGGTCCTGGCAGGGTTTTAAATTTCAGTCCGCCCTTTGTGTGGAATACTTTATGGCGCTGTTCATATTACGATATAAATAACAATTTGCCCTGACATGTGCCTAAAAGTATGCAGCCAGCCGCCGCCTTTTGTCTGCGACCGGATATCATAACAATAAGTTGTCAAGTGGCGACCTGGCCAACGGCAGTTGGAAAACCGGCAAAAAAAAAACGAACCCAGTAAAATAAGGACACAAAGCGGTAAGCCTCACAAAGTGCCGCAATCTTGGGAATACCTTTGGAACACCTCGGAATACGTCGGAAACACCTTTGGAGCGCTACTCGGGGCGACCATCAAATTAGCAGACCCAAAAGTGAGCCGCACAATTAACGCAAAACTACAAATTACCAAGGCCAAGAGAGAGAGAGAGAGAGAGCGAGCCCATGTTTAATCGAAGCCCTGAAGTTGCACAACCGAGATTCGCCCCGTGGCAAAGGGAAGGGGAGGGGGGCGGGTTCCGGGACAATTAATTGTAAGCTCCTTTCGCTTCGAGACCCTTCGTCGCATGTCAATCAACTGGCAAAGCAGGACAGCCACCCCTCGTCGAGCGTTTTATTGCTGACAATAGCGCAAAAGTCCTTCGAGGGGCAGAAGGGGCGTGTTACTTAGTCAAAATCACGTAGTTATAAAAATTTTTTATTGCCCAACACAAAGGCGGACAAAGGCGGCGTCGCTCAAATTGACAACTTCAATGGGCGCCGAGGGGGTGTGTCGAGTGCTCGTGCTCTGTTGCAACTTTGACAGAAATACAGAGTCCAGAGGACGGAGGACGGACGACCTCCGTCCCGCAGTCCGCAGAAAAATGTCTAATGAGCTCAGCTTGTCCCGGCTCAACTGACAGACATTTGTCATTCGCAGAGCTGGAGGCGTGTTCTGAGGCGATGCGATAACAAAAGTATCCATAAGCGTCCTCTACACGGCAAGGAAAAACCACCGAAATTATTCAGTAATTTGTTGGTAATTATAACATATAAACAGGAAAGGAAATAAAGTAATTCCAAAGCACCCCAAATGGGTTAATTTAAAAAAGTTTGAAAGGAATTCCTAAGCTAGTTTATTATTATTCAAATATTTCAGTATTTTCTTGTTGTGTACATGTGTTCTTACAATTAAAAAAATATATATATCATATGACAAATTGTCTCGGGGTAAATGATATGATTATTCCTCACACTCTTTAGAAATCAATACTGTTTACACCACCAAAAAAAAAAACCCCCATAAAAAAATCGCTGCATATAAAAAGAAAATTACATTTCGCTTTATTTATGAAAGGGTTTTATTTTCCGTGCGGCTTATGAAATTATGAAGAGTATCGGATGGCAAAAACCTCAGGGGGAGTATATTAAATGAAATATTTAGACGTACTCGACTTACAAATCGATGCCTTGCAACCCCCAACCAAAGAAAACACTCCACCTACGCTTTTCCAAGTTTTCCGCACACATTCATAAATTTCCAGCACTTGTTTCACGCATATCAACTCAATGGCCATTCATAAAAAGGATCCAGGATCTTGGGGGAAAAAGATTGAATAACAAATAAACAAAGGCAAACAAATGGCCATCGAGTACCGCCCATATGGCGACAGACAGTGAAAGGGGAGAAAGTAATTCTTGGGAGGAGAAGGAGGAGGAGGAGGAGGAGGAGGCCATCGCACACTCGAATAAATCCCAACTCATAACAACGGCAAATGTGAAGGGCAAACAACAAACGGCAATGCAAACAAGGCGAATCAATATGCCGGGCGAGACTCAGACTGAAGAGAGATGCCCACCAATCATTAATCATAAAGCATCATCATCAGCCAAGTTGGCGTTTCGCCTTCAAGAAGCTCGAACCCGAACCCGGGGTTGGGCTACCGCCTGCCAGATGCAGGCCAGTCCCAGATCCAGTGCCCCCCGTGTAAGCACTCCCAGACCCGAAAAAAAGGGGAGTGGAGTGTATCGAGGCGGCGTCAATGTGTCGACACATCTATCCCCTGTCCAGAAAGTGTGAATATGACGGGTGAGTATGATCCATAAATCCTCCGACAATAACTCGTATTTGCTTAACTGGAAAACTGGGAAGTTTTCGGAGTAGGAGTTGGTTAGTGGGGGGGAAATGCGCTTGTTAAGTAAACAAATGGTTAGGAATTTGTTGACGGAACGACTATGAGATACCAATTACTCAATATTAGGATTTTCGAGGGTGGTATTGGTATTTAATTTGGATTAGTTTCTTAAATAAATTACAGATAAATTAAATGCATTTTTTTTCAGGAATTCGGTACTCGGTACTTTGGTACCTGTTAAAATTTAACATCGAATGAAAGGGTTTTCCTTTTCCATCCTTTTTTTTTTGTTTTGTGTTTTTTTCGCAACCCTCTGGCATCTTTTGCCTTTGCAATTTTCATTAGCACTCTGTGCCCACCCAAGATTAATTTCCATTTTTTCCTCTCCACTCCGCTCCGCTCCACTCCTCTCTTCATTTTCGCTGCTAGTCATGAATATGAAGGAGGCCGACGAGATGCAACATCATCATCATCATCATCGCCATCATCGTGGCAACAATCAGCTTAACTTACAAGCTGCATAAACAGCCGGCGGAAGCACCAAAGAGTAAACTTGGGTTGCGACGGGTTGCTGTGATTGCATTTGTGTCTTGGTTATAAATTTTAATTTTTCTGCTCCTCTCCATCCCCCTCCTGAACCGGAGTCCTTCGGATTTTTCGACGGACTCCGGAGCGATTAATTTGCAATGAGTTGAAATTGAAGATGATTGCGCTGGATGTGATGCGCGCGGAGAGCAAAACAAGAAAATTCCCGAGGAGTGGCGGCAACTGATTGGATGCAAAGATGATGGCTCCGAGTGCAGGAGGGGATCGGTCCGGGGTGCCTTCCAAGTGAACTGAAGCCGAAGACACTTTGTTGTTTCTACGCTCCGCTCCGCTCTGCTCCGCCATATCCATAAAAGATAATCTCTCGACAAATTTACGTTTATTCCATCGATGCGGAGGAGGAGGAGGAACGCCCCAAAAGTTTGTGGCCATAAAAAATGCTTTACTCACAGCATTTGTCCGCAACGAGTTTTTAATATTTTCTTCAAGGAACAAAAAAGGGACACAGTCCGAATGAGTTTTACGTTTCATTTGAGGCAACAACAAATAAAATTTTATTAAAAATCTTTTGGTCAAAGGACGAAGGACCCACAACACATACCGAAACATAATCGCCTGCTATAAAAACAAAGGCGAAATAAAAATAAAAAAAACAACAAAAAAACTAATAATCGTGCGCGCCGATAAACACAGAAATTCAACTTGGCCAAAGGACATGGGGCATTCCGACAAGGATTAGAGGCTGGGCATATGGGGGGAGGGAGCGAAATAAACAATAAAGTTAAACCGCGATAACCAGCATGACAAAGGATAATGGATAACTTGGCCCAGGACACGACTCGAAAGAAATGCTTACGATAGCGTGTAGAATTAAATTTTATTGTAATTCGCCTTCAGTTGCCTCGAATGTCCTTTTCCCCGCCGGGACAGCTTTTGAAGATTTCTGTTTTCTGTTTGTTTCCCTCCTCGAGAGTGGAGTGGAGTGGTTGGTTGGTTGGTCATATGGCAGAGTGCTTGTGGTGGGGTGCAAGTGGTGCGAATCGATTCCAGGGGGTGGTGGCTCCTGTTCCTCGAACTGGGATGCATTTTCACGACAGTTGGTCGAGCAAATTAGTTCAGGGCGAGGCGAATGCAATTTGCACATGGATTTCGGGTTGTGGGGGACAGCCGCAAAACTGTCTCCGGGGACTCCGAAGCAGTCGGCCAAGGACCTCAGTTGATGAACCAATTTCGGTTTCGGGTTACTACACATGTGGCCCAAAAACCAAAACTGCTACTCGATCGAAATCTCAAATGTTTTAAGTGGCTTAGCAAAGCAGTCAAATTATGATTATTCTACAAGGACATACGGGTAGTCCCTGTAAATATATATAACCATTGAGTTCCATAAACATGACCTGGAAAAAGAGAGCAACCAAAGGGCTGGCGAACAAATCGAAGCATGTATGAAGTTTATGAAGGACCTTGTTCCAATCCCGTTTAACTTGGGCAAACTTTCGCTAATTGCACATTGTTTGGGCCACTCAACATTAATTAGCCCCAATGAGAACTTTAACTCATTAATGAGGCTGGCAAACAAAACTTGGACAATGGCCCCGGCTTCCACCTGGAGTTTCATCTTCGATGGTAGCTCCCCCTTTTCGCTCGTCCTCGTTTGACGTACGTGTCAAATTAGCGACGTTTTAACAAGCTCGCCGTGTCCTGGGCCTGTGTCCTGCGTCCTGAATCCTCCAGACGGCCGAATCAATCACGCGGGAGTAGCCGGCGCAGAAAACTTTGAGCAACTGCGTCAAATTGCCTACTTTTGTGGGACGTCATGTAGCAACCAGCTCTCCATCTCCCGCTCCAATCCTGTAGCTTTTTGCTGGCATCGCTGATTGCTTTTTCATTGCAGTTTGTCAGCGAGGTGGTCTTGCTGTTGTCGACAGCAAAGTTTCTTCTCCTGGCGGGGATTGCCGGGCCACCTTGCTACCTGTTTTCGCTTCCATTTTCCAGCTCAATGGCTGAACGTTTTGGGCCAGATTGGAGCAAAGACTGGACGTGGTGCTGGGGATGAGGATGAGGATGAGGAGGAAACATATCGTCAGCAATTAAGGCAGCATTCAAACGTCTGTCTGGGATTTCGGATGGTGTCCTCTTCTTTCATGTTTTTTTGTTTTTTTTGGTTTTTTTTGTTCTCCCCGCTCCTTGGTCCTGGGACCCTCCTTAAAAGCGATTTATCAGATTGTTACCCTCGACTATCTCTCGGCGACTTGGATTTTTCCAATATTTCTTTCTTCTCAAAAAATACTTTCCACCCGCCATTTATCATGGGTCGGGCAGCTGTTTTATAGTTTATGACGGGCGGCGAGTCGTGTCTTCCCTTCCGACTATATCTTATAGGTATTTACCCTGTCCACCACACACACACACATAGACATAGAGTGGACGCCGGTTGTCATAAATGGGGCTCCGATGCCGACTGTTGCCCGGTGGCCCCTTTTGGATGTTGGATTTGCCATTTCGGCAGTTTCGACGCAGAGTTCGATAAAACGTTTTACAAATTGATTTATGTGCTTAACATGTTGCCAGCTCAGCTCCGCGTCTCTCACAATTAGATTTCGCTGGAAAATGGGCAGGAAAATGGGTGGGAAGAGGAAAAGTTTTCCCTCCTCCTTGCGGCCCCCCATTAATCATCGATAATGTCGATGCCTCCGATGCCACTTCTTGGCCTCTTTTTCGATTTCTTGTGTTTTTTTTCCAGGGTTTTTGTTTTTATTAATAAAGCATTTGTTTTCCCCATAATGAGCAGCGACAGGCGGCTGTCACGAGGAGTGGCAGGAAAAAATCTCTCCCCAGGGTCCGGGTCTATCCCTGTGTCGGCATAAAAAAGTGCCAACACTTTGTCAAGTTGTTATTACCAATATTTTTTTTTATTTTCATTCCTCTCTAGTTGGTAGCTGAAACTCCGCAGTACGTTTTCCCTTTCCGGCCATGATTGATGAGCGGGGATTAAGTGGGGATGAAGATGGATATCCGTGGCACGCCATTGCAGTTTTTGGGGAATTCCTCCTTGATCGCCTCCTTCGATATTCTTTGGCCAATTGCATTTGCCGCCTAATGAGGCTGCAAATGAGTTTTCCTCTGCTAATTTGATTTGCAGTTTGATTTCGTTCGCCGGTGCTAAGAGCAATAATGCTCTCAGGCATATTTACAAACAAAGTGGCGCCTGTCAGCACACCAAATTCAATAAAAATATTTACAAGCATTAACACGCGTTGAGAGCATAAAATACCATCTAAAAGAAAAAAAGGAAACCCAAAACCCGCAAACGAGAAAATATTGACAGCAAAATGGCGCGTAAGCATAAATAGTATAGTAAAGGGGGCAGACAGGGGGTTGACAGGATCTCAGAGCACCCACTCAATGCCACTGCCAATGCCAATGAGATTTGCCACATTTTGCATATGACAGAGGGTGGCGCCACAAGGCGCCTCGCCCAGAATTGCAAAGAAACATCCCCGCAGAAAAATTGAGCTCGCCATGTGCGAGACTCGTAAAATATTCGCGCACCGATTTTTGTTCATTTTTGTTCACGGGATGTTACGAGTCATTTTACAGGCACAAACTAATGGGCGAAATATTATCACGCGCCATTTTTGAGGCAATTTCACGCATACGCGGTCTAATTTACGGATATATTTTGTGGCAGCCACAAGGGGCAGGGACACGGACAGGGGGCAGGGGTTGTACTCACATCGCACGCTGAGGTAATAGCCAATCGACGAGTACTGGAAGTTGAGGTGTCGGGATGTGCACTTGTACCAGCCGGAATGCTCCCGCCGAATCGAGGTGAAGTTGAGGAAACCGTCGCCAGTTTGCGGCACCTGCAATATATAAAAAAATATATATATATATTAAAAGCGACGAAATCGGAACGGTGAGGGGGGAAATGAGTTTTACTCGTTATGCGTAAACAATTTTTGGTAATTAAGGCAAGGCAAATAGTTTCGACCAAGTTTTGTCCCGGCCGAACTTCTCAAGGTAGCGACAACTGCACGAAAATCCATTTAAAACTTCCTCCTTAGCCAAAAATCACACAAAAGGCGGAGCTCAGTTTTGGGCGGCCTACGTATGCACGCTTTTCCATTTTCCCAGCTCACGCATTTTTACCATTGCTCAAGACACTCGGAAAATTTAAAGAGAGAAAAACTACACAAAACTAAAATTCTAGTCTTCTTTGTCATTAATAATGCTATTGATAATGAGTTTTTAAGTATTTAAAACAGATTTTCTTCGGAATTAATTTTGTTTAGCATTTCTTCAGCTTTGGAAATTTATTTTAATTTATTTCTGAAACTCATAATAAATTAAGCAATGAAAAAATGCTTTTACTTTAAGTTTTAATTGTCTTCTCTTTCTTCTAATATTGTGGAGTATTTAAAACAGATTTTAATCAGAATAAATTAAGTTTGGAATTTCATAAACTTTAGCTTTAGAAATAACCAATTTTTTATATTTTTAAATTTATTTCTGAAACTCATAACAAATTAAGAAATGAAAAATAGCTTTTACTTTAATTATTATTGGTCTCCTATGTCTTCTAATATTGTTGAGTATTTAAAACAGATTTTAATTAGATTTAATAATGAATTCTTTACTCTTAGCTTTAGAAATAACAATGATTTATATATTGGAAGTCATTTCTGAAACTCATAATAAATTAAATAATAAAAAACCTTTTTCCTTTAGTTACTATTTTCTATAAATATTTTAAACATTTTAACATTCTGTTACTAATACCTATTTAAACTCAACGAATTCCTCTGAGATATTCTATTTCAAAGATGGTATTTTTTTAAGTGTACCCAAAACTTACCGGCGTGTCACCGTCGTCCTTCTGCCAGCGCGGAGTGCTCGGGGGATTCGAGTCGACGTCGCACTTGAGGCTAACTTCGATGCCCTCGCGGAGTGGATAACCGAATCCAGGTGTGCGGGATATGGCGAAGGATGGCGTATCTGCAATGGGGGACAGATGGTTATTTTGGTTTGACTTTGGCTCTAGGATTTTCGGTAGCTATCTCCTCGGCTCTCCTCTCCTCTCCGACTACGCCGTCGACTAGACGCCGGCAACATCAACAAAATAGTTTTTTAATTAAAAAATTACTCAAAAGAAGGGGTAAAAACTCATCGCAAGAAAAGCGAAACTTTTATAATTAAACTAAATGCAAATGTTAGGCTCGGAGTGTCGGGCCTTGTGTCTGTTTGGGACAGGCCAAAAGGTAAATAAGGAAGCGGGAATTGTTAGCCAAAGGTGTTGCTTGGTATTCAGTGGTAATCTATGTTGAATCGAAAAATATATGAGATATGAAAAGCTAATTGCATTCGATTTTGTAACTAATACATTTTAGTATTTAATGCCCTGCCATTGACTCCCCTAATTGACGGTGAAATGGTGTCTGATTAATCAAAAATGTGGTCCGACCTGACAGCATTCAATTATCAGTGAACCGCATGTCAATTAGAGCCGTATTCCAGTTGGCCAGTTGGGCAGCAGTTGGCCAGCAGTTGGCCGATTGCATGACCAATTTTAGCGCTTTCATAGTTCATTCATCGATGCGACGACCAGCAGGAGCAGCAGATTGGCACACAAAAACCGAACTCATTCCCCGGTTCGGATCGAAAGTAATTCGATATGCGATTCAAAACGCAACTCCGATTTCAATCCCAAACTGCCAATCATAAATCCATTCGGTTCATGTCAAAAAGCCATCGACAAAATGTAAATCTAAATGTAAATGTAAATAATAGCAATGCCCCACCGCTTTGATGTCCTTGCCTGCTATCCTCTCGTCCTGCGGAGCTGACATGCGGACTCCACGTCCTATTCAATGCATATTCATAGGCATAAATCAAATGTTTTTTAATTAGTGCTGGCCATTTGGCAGACACTGTACTCCACTGTGCACCGAACAGTGCCCGGCAAAAATGTTCTCCCACCCCTTCCCAAAAAAAAACTCTGGGCCTGCATTCATTTCAATCTTTTCAACTTTTCGGCGCATCTCTCTCTCGCTTTTGTGGCCTTTTGTAACTAATACAATTTGATTAGGCGGCCGGAATGAGTTTGCAGATGCCAAGGGACAAATGAAATTTGTTTGTCGGTTGTTTGCCAAACTATTCAATACGGCTTCGAGCCCCGTCCATGTCCATTTCCATGTCGAAGGACATGCAGACAGCCGTCACTCGTCAGACATCATGCATATGTATGAGAATGGGGCATTCCGAGAGAAGGGGGGAAGGATATATTTTTATATATATATGTGGAGTGTGCCCGGGAAGGGGCAGGGATCCATCAATTTGTTGGCCAAAAATGTGTGAGTGTGTGTGCCCCACCACAAAGGCCAGGCAAAGAGACGACACTAAATTGTTTAACTTGTGCGCTGGACGAGGGCCAAAAATTGTTTTCTGGCAAACTTCAATCAATTATTGTGAAAAAGAGTGTGTATTTGGACAAAAGGCGTCTGCCACTGGCCCTAAGTATGCGTATTGGCCATATACGGAAATGGCTCAAATTGAAAGGGAATCCCAGGGATTTTTTTTCCAGATTTAAATGGTAGCCCGAATACTTTAATTTTGCACCGGCCGGGGTCCATGTCCTTGATTTGTCTGTCAACTGTCTGCATAAAAATGCGCAAATTAAAAGCAGCCACCACTACAGATACGCAAATTCAGATATAGATACAGATACAGCTACAGATACAGATACAGATACAGCTACAGGACTGTGCCCTTAGCAAATGCTTTCATGTGTGTGCATTTTAATTTATACAAGCGCTAGGCGGAATAATAAAAGGAGCAAAAACAAGGACGACTGTTCCTTGTTCCTTCTTTTTATTTGTTGTTTCCACCGGCAAAAATCGTTGTGGCCGGGGCGAGCTGTTATTGTTGTTATTATTGTTTTGAGGCCTTTTGCTGTTGTTATTGCGGTTTTTGCAATTTTCATGCCTGGCCAAAGCACACTCGCACACACACACACATCCTTTGCCAGCCAGGACTCGCTGCCATGCAAATCCCACACGGCTTTTCTATATTTTCCAATCATTTTCAGGGGCCTCTCGACACTGGGCCACCATACCTGGGCATTTGTCATGGCATTATGCGGCTTCACGAGCATTAATAAAGCGAATAACTGCGGTCCGTCCCTGTGATCCTGCGCTGATTGAGAGCAGAGCACAGAGCTCCAGCTCCAGCTTCGACCAGGTCCTGGCAGGACGTGTGTGCGGCTTTTTGCTGCCAATTAGTGCTAGTCTTCCAATTGTCGCCTCGCCTCATCGGTCAGGCCATTGGCATTGATTTCCATTTCCAGTTGCGTCACTTTTGCGGTGCCATCGGGGGGATGCCTATATTTATTTCCCTGTTTTGTTGTGGCCAGCCCAGATGTACCATACAAACACATGTACGGATGTTCATCCATCCGGATGTGTCAGGTATCGGGATTGGGAGTGGGTCTGGGATTGGGTTTGAGGTGAAGGATCTGGGAGTTTAGGGAGTTCAAAACAATCAATGATGTGTAATTACGGGCAGTCAATCTGGGATATGTAATCAAAGTAACACCGGGGGAATATATATCGGGTGATGGGAATTCCATCCAGATAGTTGGATTTAAGATTTCACTAAATTAAGTCCGACTTTGTTTCTGGACTGAAAATTAATTGTAAGAAGTTCGAGCTGGGAATTTGAATATAAAAGGTTAAGAAGGAAACTGGTTTATTTCTCGGAATGGAATGGAAATTAATGCCACGACGTACTCCGTGAGTTGAAATATTCATCCTCCACTTTGACACCTGCTTAAATTTAAGCTAATTGAAAGTCGCCCAATCCTCTCGAGGGTCTCGGGGTTCTCGACTTCTTCCTTATTCCATTTTACTCCGTCGTGTCCTTTTATTCCCTGCATTTCAATTGTAGGCAGGCGTCCTTTTCTCAGTTGTCGCGCTTATTATATTCATCTCCCCGAGCTTTTCCTTTCACCCATTGCAATTTGATTTTATTTTCCTTTCCCTCCTTTTTTCGCTCGGCTCTTTCAATTAATATAATTTCACTGTGCTTTCCTTATTCCGCTTACTTTGCTTACTGCAGGTGCATAATAATTTTCCAGCTCCCTTGTTTTATTTATTTTTTTGTGGAATTTTTTTGCAATTTACAATCCCTGACCCTGTTCCTGGCGAGGCTCGTGGTGTGTGTTAACTTTGGCAATTTAACTTTTCAATCAACATTTACTGTTTACTGTTGAGTTTTCACTTTTCACTTTTATTTACATCGCTCCACTCTCGTTTTTCTCGAGGTAATTAAACAGGTGAGACACACTCACTTTGTTCAAATGCTATGGAAATCGTGTTCGGTGCGGGTCTTAAAATAATGATTGTAATGATATTTATATTAAAAAAAGTCAAATGTTGCCTCCTTGTTGGATTTTCAGTAAAACAAAAAAACACATTTTAAATAAAAGTCAAATGAAACTCACAATTTAAACTTAAATGAATATCTTTTAATGCAAATTTGATAGCTAAAATGTGAATGAAAATATGCAAAAAAAAAAACAACTCACACTGCACATCCAGGAGGAGGGAGGCATTTTGGCGTATCTTCAGCGTGGGATGCTCCATGACGCACAGAATCCGAGCGTTGTGATGGGCTCGGTAGACCGCCGGAAGTCGGGCCTCGCTCTTCGCGCCGCCATTGAACTTGTAGTCGCCTTTGTCCTGCGGAAGACACGGAGAGGAGTGGGACTTGATAAAATTCCATTTCAATTTGACACTAAACACTGGCAAATTGGGCCAAATGACAGGCTGGGCCATGGGAGGCGGTGTGGGCAGCCAATTAGTCGGGCCTGTTATCATTGCGACATCATTAATTTAAATTAAAGTCCAAGGGCAAGGACAAGGGCAGAGCAAGGGCAGAGCAGAGCAGAGCACCACCCACTACGCCTGCACCCGACTAAAACCACCCACCCGGTGTGGCTTTAGGATGGAAATTTTGTTGGCACAGTTTTCAATCAATCATCAGGCGGGTGGTCCAAGAGGTGGTCCAAGAGGTGGGCGGAGAGATTGGTGGGTGATTGGGTGGCGGTTGGGCGGTGGTTGGGTTTTGTGACCAGCCGAACACGCAAATTTGTGGCATTTAGGGTCCGAGCGACAAACACACACACACACACGCTCCAAGAGAGACAGTGTGTCTGACAGGAGCCGGAGGAGGGGCAGCAGGAAGTAAAGACCAGGGAAGTTGTCGGCCTGGGTTGACTCAGCTCCTGCATTGCTGACCGAAACGTCTGCTTTTCATTATGCTCGAGTGCAAGACAAACAAATTTCGGCCCAAACCGCAAACGGGCCCAGTTAGCTCCCCTCCCCCCGACCCCCTCTCAGCCCGAATATCGGTTGTTTGAGCCAGGAGCCGCACCTAATGTGTTTGCTGCGGTTTTTCCATGGCTTTGCACACCAGCGCCAACAACATGTCCGTTTCGCCAACCACCCAACCATCGCTTATCCAGATAGATAACTCACCTTCTCGCCCTTGATCTCCTCCAGCTCGAGCACTTCGGCGGACACCTTCTGGGCGTGCCGGTCCACACCCGGACTGAGGAGCACCTCCCAGTTGAGGGTGGGCCGCGGATTGCCTCCCTCGCTCACACAGGCCAGGTTCAGCTCGGAGTTCTCCTTTACGGGCACGAACAGGTTGCTGGCGTCCAGGCGACGGCCATCAATTAGTAGATAAGGTGGCTTCGGACGATCTATTTAGGAAAAAAAAACAATAAAATATTAAAAATATTATTGATTCCTTTTTATAATTTAAGATATTACAAGGATACCGAAGTTACTTTAATATAAATAATTAATGGACTTCTTCGGACCTTAAATGTTTAGGTATTCAAAATAGTACGGATAAATCTCTAAAAATTAAGTAAATAAAATAAGCTATTATTTGTAATTAAAAATAAAATATGAATTCCTGTTTATAAATTAAGATATTACAAAGATACCGAAGAAACTTTAATACAATTATTATTGGATTTCCTTGAAGCTTAAACAACAATCTTTAGGTATTCAAAATAATTCGAATATATCCATACAAAACAATTAAGTTAGGTAAGATAGTTTTATGAATTAAATAAAAAATATAAACTCCTTTTTATAATTTAAGATATTACAAGGATACCGAAGAAACTTTCATTAAGTAATTATTATCCTAAATCACAAACGGACTTCTTTGGACCTCAAACATATCAGAACGCAGAGTCTTCAGAGTCTTAAAATATATTATTTTTTATACATAATACTAAAAAATCCATTAAACTTAAGTAAGATAGTTTTTTAAATTTAATATAAAATATAAGTTCCTGTTTAAAATAATAATTATACCAAATCTCAAGGAACCTCAAACATATGAAAACGCAGTTCAGAGTCTTAAAAAATGTTTAGATATTAAAAATAATACGAATATATCCATTAAACTAAAGTTATCTAGTTTTTTAAACTTTCTTCAATAAGGGAACTATTTTTAATCTCTAACCTCATCTAATAAATCTCGAAAAATATAATTTTGATGTGCGTTTTTTGCTGAACCCTGTTGGCCCAGACATAAGATAAACGCTCTTGGCCAAAACTAATTTGGTCTCGCAAAGAAACAAAAAAAAAAACTTAAATTGAAATCATAAAACGGACTTAATTATTTCAAAGTTGGCTTTGTTCTCGAAAAATCGTGCTCTTATCTTATATAGAACAAGGATAACCAGGATAACCATTCTGTTTTTTAGAGGTGACATAAAAGCAAGCATTGTGCAGCCAACTTCTTGACTTTGGCTTTCGTCCCCAGCTAATTTGGCCAATGTAACGACGTTTTCTAGTAGTTTTTTTTTTTAAATTTGTCTAAGAGCTCGGCTCGGTCGTGACTGAAGCTTCTAGTACATTCAGGCGGAGGGAAAAAAGGATACTCACCCAGGACGACCAGCTTGACGGGGCGGGCATTCTCCGTGTAGCGTCGGGTGTTCTCCGCCTCGCATTGCCACTTCCCGTCGTCCTCCAGCATGACATTGGTGATGGTTAGCGCGCCATTAGCCTCCTTGATGAAGCGATAGTCGGTGACCCGGGAGGTGCGGTCCATGGCGTGAACCACCTGCAGAGAGAGAAAAATTCAAATGCCACTTGTTAGAACGCAATTATATGAAATAAATCGGATAATTAAGTATGTTATTATCTTAAAGCCAGACAATAATTGTTAGAAGTTATTAAAAACTTTGATAGTTAAAATTAATTTTAATGTGGCTGCAGTAGTATCCCTGGGATTATTTCTCTCCGTGCAGCTTTTAGGGAGGTGCGAATAAGAAGATGCGGATAAGTTTGTGCGGCGTAAAAACTAATGTCACTAGCGGAATTATGCAAAGCGCCTTTTGAAACTTTTAATGCAGCGCATTAAATGCTCATAAATATCGCGTTAAATGCAATATTCCCCCCTCACTCGCTCCCTCTCACTCACTTATCTCCTGCTATCTCTGTCTGCGTTGGCATTCGAAACAATTGCATTTAATGTTTTCATATCCATTTATTTACACTTGGGCTTCGCCCGGGCCCCGTCCTGGGTCTGGTATGGAATTTTATTATATTTCGCATCAAACAAACACAATAATGACAATTAAATGGGGACACCCACATCCACATCCACATCCCAACCAGGCCGCGTGTTATCCACTGCGGTAATGTGGCAACAATGAACTGGCGGCTTAAAAACTGTTACCAATAGTTGTTGGCCAGCCTCGGTTCGGGCTTAATGCGAGCGGAAATTTATGTACGCATTCAAATGCCTCAGTCCAGCCGCAGCGCAGAGCGGAGCGGAGGAGCATCCCAGAGATGAAATGAAAATTATTATGAGGAATGCAAAAAATGCCACACACACACACACACACATATTCACATATTCATATGGAAATGTTTCGCACGCTTAATGCGTTTAAGTGCCAATTAAATGTCTGGCTAAAACGAACGCGGTCAGCGGGAGGGGAAGAGGGAGGAGGGGGCGGGGGGATTGGCCGTAAATGAAACACAATTTTAATTGCATTTGCAGGCGGGAGAGATTAACTTTTGGGCTTGGATTAAGGCGTCCAGGATAAATGCGAGCTGTCTGAGGCACGTTTCCATACAAATACTCTCGCCATATCCCAGGGCTCTTCAGTTGTTGTTTGGGAGAAGTATCGAATAATTCAGTATTTGTGTACAGTATATATGAATATATATATATGCCATAATATTATGTATTTGCTGGTTTATCTTATATATATCAAATGTATCTATAAGTATGCTTTTGCTCTTTTAGAAACAACAAAATATGTAAGTCATTGTGCAAATGCTTAAATAATAAATATAAAGAATTAACACTAAGTGATTATTATAATTTCCAATAAAAAATAATCCCTTTTCTAATCTTTTTGGATGTTACATAAAATAGCAATATTATTAATGCTCCACTTTAACTCAATGTTATGCATTTTTAAGTTATTAAAGTTGAAAAATTGTTAAATTCAACTATTACATGAATTTTGGAAAATCTCCGCCCCCGGGGCAGTCGATGTAAAGTGCTTTCGACTCCCAAATATATAAAAAAAAAGCAAACACAGACCGGGCAAAAGTATATATATTGAATGGGACATGGAATAGAAAATCTGTGAACAGTTTGTAAACAAAACAAAATATTTGTATGCTGCACTTCCGGTTCCGTTTGTGCGTTTGTGCGTTTGCCAATGGCAGTGTTTATTCTGGAGTTTAGTGCCGCCGCTTGTGATTCTTTTCGTGTATATTTTTCAAATGCAGTGCAAATATTTATGCGTATATGAATTTCACTTCCCCTAGAACCCAACCCCCTATCCAACCCCCAACCCCTCCATATTGGTGTGATTGGGAGAATGCGTGTGTGTGAGGCAACTTCCGGCGCGCATTTGCCGCAGTCGCCGCAGCAGCCATTTGCTGGAAATTTATTAACCAACGACGCATTTGACTGGCCAAATGGCAAACTGGCAACTGGACAAGTGGCGTTGCTGGCCAACTGGATTTTCGCGTGGCTGTGCAGCGGGGCATTCAGTTGGAAATTTATGAGGTCGATGGCGATCCGAGGCTTTTTGGCATCCACTCCTGCTGATGCTCCTGCTGCTGCTGTTCGGAGTGCTGGGGCATTGCAGGAGGTCCTATCCTGTGCGAAAGCCTCGGCTCATGTCCTAGGCCTTTGGCACCTGGACAGTTTTTGTGGGTGTGATTGCGGGCGCTGGATTTTTCTGGTTTTGGCAACATGGCCGCCGGACAAAAGCGTTAAATGAGCGTGGCAAATCCTTGTTTACAGCGTCGAGCGTTTGCCGGATTACACGCTCGATTGTTTCGCTGCCGTCCATTGTTGGTGATCCTCTCGCTCCGCTCCTGGCTGCTGGAGTATCGGGGGGGTAATTATGAATACGGCCGCTTTTGTTTTTTGGCCCGAACCGGGTGTATCTGTGCTGTCAGCTGCGTCGATTCGCATAAATTGCGGAATATTTTGAAGGCGCGCACGCATAACTTTGCATAATTTGCGGTCCTGTTATCCTGTTGGCAGGACTCGCAAAAGGTGGTCAAGTTGGGCGGTTTGTAATTTCTAATTGCATTGTTGCTACAACTTTTCAGGGGATACGCGATTTACATTTAATTTCTGCCCAACAGCATTGTTCCCTGTCCCCGTGAATAATAATGCGAAATTATTATTGTAATTTCCTTTTTTTTGTTTTGGTGGATCTAATTCCCCAAATTGTAAAATGTTAATGAAACATCTAAAGCTCTGGTATGCTAATTCGTTTTTCCAGCAATTTTTGCAGTTGATACCTCATTGACAATTTCCGACAATTAGCCTCGTCGGAGATGAAATTCCTTACCAGCTTTTCCCTGCCATTCCGAACAGACGCTTTTCTTCCTTCAAGTGCAGCTGGAGGAGAAGCGGACTCCTTGGGGGTCGGAGAAATGGCTACTTATATCTATCACTTGCTCGGAATTGCAAAAATCTTGTCAGCCAACATTGCTCACTGACTGTCGCGCTCCTATCTGGCCCCCATCCACATCCATATCCACATCCACGTCCACATCCCCAGAACAGCCTTAAACCCTTCTCCATCTCCAGCTACTAACTTGAAATTGCTTTCGGCAAATATATTAGCCTCTTGATAATTTCCAACAATAAATTCCTTGGCACTCACACTCGCCGACACAAAGGATAAAGGATGTGGATGTGGATGTGGACCAGAATGGGGATCAGGATGAGGATGTGGGCCGGTGCTGGTGCTGGTGCCGGGATGAACTCCTTTAGCCGTTGTTCCTGCTCGGGGACTCTAATGCATTGTGCAACGCTCTAGAAAGTACAACAAAAGTCGCTCATGTTGCAAGCTGTCAGTGCAACACTTGTCGCATGTCATTGCCGCAGTTGCATTGCGATGGAGGAGTTGTGTGGCATAAAGTGGAGGAGCGTTTCGTGGGGACTGGCTGGGGCAAAAAGACCAAAGTCAATGCAATACCAATGGGAAAGGGCAACAACTGGGGATAATGACAAACTATTCTCTATATATATATAGTATATATTTGTACATATATATAGTTTTGCAGTCCAGGCAACTTCAAGCTGGTACATAGGAAAAAGTGCCAATCACTTGTAATTTAATATTCGCTGAATATTTTGAGTAGTTTTTAGGTGGCAGCTAAAAATATTAACTTCATATTTGCTAAGAAATTATTTAATAAAATATATCCTTACAGTTTGTTTTTAACTATTGTTGGGAATTCATTTGAATCCGTTTTTCATAGTTCTCTCTCCTCAAATAAATAAATTCGATTATAAATTAATGAATAGTTTTATATTGTTAAATATAACTAATTTTTTCTGTGTGTATACTTTAGGCCACCCACAAAATTAGAGAGAGCATTTGTTCGGCGTTGTGCGGTCTTTGCCACTATCTATCCATCGTGCAACACACTCGCACATTGTTGCCGCATCATTGTTGTAATTGCCACAGCCTGCTCGTTACTGTTGCTCTATCTCGTATCCTCTCCTGCCCCAGCCTCCTGCCCCATCCTCCCGCCCCTGAACTCATCCCTCTTTGGCTCTTACACATGGCTGGCTTTTGTTTTAACACAACTAATACAATTGCACCGCTGGGAAATGGTGCTGCGATGCCAGACGGAGATGCGAGATGCGACGCTTGCTCCTGCTCCTCCTGCTCCTGCTGCTGCTGCATTGGCGTTGATTTTATTTGCCATCGGAGGAGCACTCAGGGCCAGAGGGAGAAAGGGGAGGAGGAGCAGGAGGAGGCCAGAGCTAGTCGAGCAGCGTCGACATTGTAACTAACTTAATAAACTTGTCAAAGGTACAAGGCAGGCGGCGTGTTAGCAACTTAAGCCCCGCTTTTCCGACCAGCTTTTCCAGCTCCCATCTCCCAGCTCCCAGCTTTCCCCGCTAAGTGGCACCGCATTGTTGCCCAGCCTCATTTGGGATTTCTGGGGCTGACTGATTAATTTGCCGGCTTGATGTGATTTACTCTCCTCCCAGCTGCAGTTGCATTATGGCATCGGCGGGGGTGTAACTTCTCCATTAATGCTGCGTCTTAAGTTCACTCCTAATTGACTAATGGAGGCTTATCAGGCGACGCTGGATAAAATGCCAGCCATCCGAGACCCGAAGGGGGTTGTCCTCTTCAGGGGCACAACAGCAACGTTGCAAGCTGGGTTTGTTGACCTTAAACCTGAGCCAAGGCCCATAAATAAGTCTGCCAGCGCCACAAAGTGTGCAACAAGGCTGCCCCCCGTCTGCCAGGCGGCAACCATAAACCTGTTATTTCAGTTGACTCCGCTGCCGCCGGGCTAGGTTTTATATCCGGCAATTGTCGCCCGTCGAGATATATGGCGCTATAAAGCCAACAAAGTGCACCAAGAGACAATAGCACGCAAAATGAAGCTTTTGGAGCATATAGCGAAGATAATACCAAGGGATATTATATCTTTATGGAACTCATTGCGAAAAGGTCGGGTTTCAATACAATAACATTTAATATATATACAACATATTGGAATACAAAAGTTATGAGGAATGCGCCTCCTTAATTGCTCCTGAATTTATTATAATTTAAGTATCAAATTAAATTTCCTTTATTATCCCAATATAAAGTTATAGGGTAAATCCTCGTATGAATATCAATACCTTCACCTGCAGTTAAGCCAGTTAAGGACACCGGAAACAAACGGAAGACTCACAGGATCCCCCGCACAGGCGGGAAATAAAGGCAAACAAATAAGTTCGATGCGAATGCAATCAGATTGCTGACGTGTCCGGGAACAATCCCCGGGTGGCGCTGCTGACAGGCAATTTAGCGGCTTCAAACGCAATCTAATATGGAATGCAAATGCAAATAACAACAAGTAGTCAAACAATGACAGCTTCCTGCGTAGCCCGCAAGTGTGCAACACTTTTTCGAGTTGCCGGTTGCCGGTTGCTGCTAGCTGGTTGCTAGTTGCAAGTGCAGCAGCAACTGCCGCAGACAACACGGCAACATCAACATCCACAACAAATGCTCTCCGGCTGTGGCACGTACGCAAAGTGGTGCTGTGGTGGTGTTGCAGTAGTTGCACTGCTGTTGCGGCACTGTGTTAGTTGCAACTATTATTTGCCCATCAACAACTTGGCCTGCCAGCTTGTAGTATTTACACCTGCACAAGAGCAACACGAGCGAGAGCGAGAGCGAGAGAGAGAGCGAGAGATCTCCCCACATATTTGCCCACATCCAGGTGCATAACAAGTTTGCAATGGGGTTTCCAAAGCCAAATTGAAGGGGTTCATAAAGTGTGGCTGCCACACCATTTCGGTTGGGCTGGGGTTGGGGTCGGGTTAGGTTAGGTTTCGGGGGCATCCCGACCAGAAGTTGTTATCTCCGGCAGTGACTCCATTTTTTTCGCACAAAAAACATTCTTAGTTCTTAGCCCTCTCTGCAAACTGCAGCAAACTGTTATAATTGCATTACGCCGAGAGGTTTTTCGCCTCTGCCAGTGTTTGCGTTCGCAATTACAACTCAATAACTTTTGGCACCGCCACCGGGCCAAGTTTTGTTTGGTTGTTGGGGTTCGTTTTGCATTCAGCCTGCTAAACCTGCTAAACCTGCTAAAATATCCGTTCGGGCCATCATCTATAGCATACTTGTGGGCGTTCTGCCATGGCAAAAACAGTAATTAGAATCTTTTGTAGCTGGAGCTGCATAACGAGGCAATTGAGCAAAAACGCGACCCTCGACAAGTTGAGCTCTGGCTGGGCAGGAGGAAGGAAACAGGACAGGACAGGACAGCACAGGGCAGGGCTTTTGACATCAGAAACTATCAAATAATAACGATTATCCTATTTGCATAATGCGGCAGTTAAGCGACAAAGGACCAAGAACCATGGACCAGACACAGAGCCAGCTTCAGAGAAATAACAAAAAGAAGAGGCTCCTCGCCACTCGAGACGTCTCGGCCAGAATAAAAATAAAGCCAGGAGCAGTCATAGAGACAGACAGACGGACAAACGGACAGACGGACAGTCGGACAAAGAACAAATAGGAAAGGGCGAGCTGTGGAGGCAACAGAATGCAAAAGGCTAAGAATGCAATTAAAGTCAGCCGGAGTTGGCAGTCCTGACAGCTCGAGAGCTCGAGTCCTCTTGGCTTAAAGTCCTGGCCTGGCCGGAATAGAAAAGTTTGCTGGTAGCCTCACCTGTCCGTTCTTGTACCACATGCTGGTGGCTATGTCCAGGTCCACCTCGCACATCAGCTTGATCTCCGAGTGCTGTTCGGCATAGACCACAGACATTTCCTCGGCCTCGTAGGGATTGGGGGGCACGGGACGCAATGGCAGGACTCGCGGTTCCAGAGGACCCTCGTCCTCATCCTCCTCCGCCTCCGCCTCCTCGCGGCTCTTCCGGCTAAAGAGATCACTGGTGCTGGTACCACTGTCGAACTCCTCCACGTCGTCGATGATAATCACCGGTTCCTTCGGCTTCGGCTGCAGATCCTCGGGCGCCAAATGGACCGTTGATCTTGCTCGCTTGGCCTTGGTTTCGTTGGCATGGGGACTCCTGGTGGCCGGAGAACTTGAACTGGTGGACTTGACCGTAGTTGCCATGGATGTGGAGGTGCTGGTGGAGCTGGGCACGGAACTAGAGCTGGGCGTAAACACCGCATCCAGCTCCTCCTCCTCGGTCTCCCGTCGCTGGCGACTCTTAGCCTCCTTGTGTGCCGCTACAGCCCGGTGGGCCTGGTGATGGGGCTTCAGTTGACCCCGCCACCTGGCCCACTTGGCCTTGGCCTTTTGGCAGTTCTTCGAGCACTTTCCCGGCTTATGCTGGTCAACTGACTCCTCCTCCTCCGCCGCGGGCTCTGGTGATATGCTCAGCCATCTGCTGCTGGAGCTGCTGCCGATGGCTTCTCGACGGGGCTCGGAGGGCTTTGTCTTCAGAACCGACTTGGCTGGGTTGATATTCTGTGGTTGCGTGTAGGTGGTACCTGCAATTGAGAGTAAGTAAACAGAGTAATCCGATTAGTTTGATGACACGGAAATCGTACAACTTCATAATCTCCGGAGGAGCTACTTAAGGAAAGTCCGAGGTAAAATACAGATTAAATTTAAATACAAAATAATTATTGATTTAGAAAGTATAACAATTCACATAAGTAGCAACTTGTGAGAACTTTTTGGATCGGAGTGCTCCATATCCAATTTTAAAATATCTCAGAGAATCGGCTTAACAAAATTCCATTGTTAATCCCCATTGCAACGTTGTGAAATATCAAAGGATTTGCCTTTGGATCTGCCATGGAATTTCGGTTGGCCTGGGATTATACAAGCAGATATATATTCGGATAATGGTGGGATGGGAGTATCAATTACATTGCCTTGTTTGGGGCCATAATGCTTTCAGGGCTCATGCATTTATTTAGGACATTTGCAAAGGCAAGGAGCCATCAGCATCGATTGAAAAGCCGAAGAAGGAGCAGACGCAGAAGCAGACGCCGATGCCGACCAGGAGCAACCGCTCCCAATGTTTTCTCTATGCATGCAAATCCTGGCCTAATCTGCTGCACATTCAAAGCTATTTTCATGCCCCATTCTGGGGACCCCGCACTCCCGATTGGTGCCCAGAGACAACTCTTGCTCATTGTCCGTTGCAGCCTCGGATCGTCCTGCCCCTGTCCCCGAGCTGTTGTTTTCCTGCTGGCACTCCTGTTGTTGTTGATAAATTTACACAAGTGTATGACAAGCTTTCAAATGGTAATTAATATTCATCTGAGACGAGCTCTGGGATCGGAGGTGGAGCTGGGGGAGGAGTTTCGTGAGGAGGTGCGACCCCCACCCGGCCCCTCAAAGGACAAACTCATCCTGTTGTCTGAGATTCGAAAGTCAACTGTAGCCGGTAGCCAGGCAACTGCACAGTGGGAAAGTATATACTCACATCTCTGGAATATATATATTTGGTATTTTGGTACTAGAAGTTTGGATATATATGATTTTCTCCCAGTGCCAGTGTCTGTGGTTAGCTGACAAGAGCAGAACCAGCCCCGGGAGTAGTCTCATCGTCCGTTTTTTGCACTGCTTTCCTTTTCGTCCTTCTTGCTCTTCTCGCCCAGCCTCCAGTGTGCTGCTCATTGTCTGGCCTGGGCCTTTGTCTTCCAGCCCTTTTCTCGTTTCCAGGGCGTTACTCATCTCTCTTGGAGCTGGGAGCTGGGAGCTGGGAGCCGGGAGCTGGGTGCTTGGAGCGAGGCTCTCTGCTGGCTTTGTGTTCGTACCTAAATTAAAGTTGTCATTTTTCAAGTGAACGCACAAAAGTATGCAATGCGCCTAATAAATTTCAGCCTGGCACATCCTGTTATTCGGCTTCCCCAGCTTCGAGTTTTGATCCTGGCCCGGGTCCTGGTCCTGCTCCCGCCTTCATAGGCATAACTAAGGGGACTCCCCAGTGTTAGTTATGGACCCGTCGTAACTCCCCCACACGCACACACACTCACTCACACAATCGTGCGCTAAAATGTTTTCACAACAGCTTAAAAGTCGGCTACACTTTTAGCTAGTGTGTGTGTGTGTGTGTGTGTGTGTGTGCGTATCTGTGTGTGTGCGCTGTTTGTTGTTTGCATGCAGCTGTAGTTGTTTGCGCTGTAACTTAAGTTGTAAATGAAGATTGCGTCGGAAATTGCACTGAACTGACGTTGCCTGGCTTCGTCTTGGCAGCACGCCCCCGCACCCCATCCTCCGCTCCCTTCGCTCGCCAAGTGCGTGCAAATTTAATGAAGCTGCCACACACACCCACACCCACACACACACACACCCTCAAAAGCACACAAACACTCGAGCATGCTCGAGCTGCAAGCTTGAAGCTTGAAGCACACTTTCTGCGGCATACGCTGCACCGCATAAATTCCTGGGCAGGATCCCGGGGTAACCAGGGTATATCCCTGCATCCGTGTGACAACAACAATCGAACTGGGGCCGGGCCGCTCATTAACCACCACTTTTGCTCGTAATTGATTGCCTGGCTCGAGGCGATGTCGGCCGCTTAATTGCATTGTTTTTGCAAACATTTTTTTGCGGAATAATATTGGTTTTTTGCCACGCCCACATAAATCAGGCAGTTATCCGCAATTATTGTCATAATTTTTATGCATTTTTTTCTTGTTTAAATTGTGAACACACACACACGCACACACATGACAATTACGGAACACTCGAGGAGTGTCCTTATCGATATGGGAAAAAAGAACCTGTCCGGGTTTATAAACTGACTGCCAGAATGGAGCTCGTCCTTAGGGCAGGCTGGCATAATTACATGCTCTTACACGCATCTATATGTACGTATATATATATATGGCAGCCTGATTACGGACACATCGATGGCGGGGGTCGTCCTGTCACTTTTAACTGGCAAAATTTCATCGATTTTAACATCGGGTTTTTTGCACAGCTCCTGCTCCTCCTGCTCCTCCGCATTTTTTCGCGTTTATCCAGGCAAACATGCAAATGACATCGAGTTGATTTTCATTTGCTGGGAATTTTTTTACTTGTTTGCATTATTTCAACATTAAATTAATGCACTTAAAGCATCCTGTTTTTTTTTTTGGTGTTGTCTTTAACAATATTATTTTTTTGGGGGTATTAAAAATGGGGAACGAAGGGGCGACAAAAAACAGTGTGACATTTCATGTAATCATGGCTGTCCGACATGTTGAGCTGCTGCTGTGTGTCCTTTGTTTCGTTATTTTCTAATTAACTTTTGCTCCCATTGCACTCGCCTATTTGCAATTCCAAGTGTTTACTCAACCCCCCTCCCCCCCCCCCTCCATTACTCAGGATCGAGGAGCTCACCCACTTGGCCCTCGAACTCGTGCGGAATCACAGCCCAAACATTAAACAATAACTCGCAGAGGCAGTCAATACCCTCGGCTCAACTTAACTCGACTCGACTTAGTTGGGTTGCAATTGCAGGGCTCCTTGTGCTTGTGCACTGAGAGAAAAAAAACACTAGAGATATAAGAAATTTGCAATTTTAATAGAGAAATTTATAATGAAAATTGTGAAATATGTTCAGCAATATAATCTTTAGAATCTGATACTGTAAAACTTTTAATAAATTTATTTTCAGTGCATGTGTGTGTGTGTGTGCTTGTGTTGGTGCAAGTGCAAGTGCAAGTGCAGGTGTGAGTGTGAGGTTCGTGCCTTGCACTGAGCGTTGATTAGGTTAATGTGCTTAAGGCATAAGAACAGCTGGCAGTCCACGGCTCCATGGCCAGCTTCCTCTTGCGAGTCCTGAGCAGCTTATGGTATTCCCATGCCCCATCATCCCTTTCATGCGTGTGAGTGCGTATGTGTGTGAGTGTGAGTGCGAGTGTGAGTGCACCTGGGCCAAAAACAGAGGCAGCTCAGTCTCTCTGCCTTGTGCATTGTTTAAGTTCCACAACGTCGACAACTTTGCCAACCGCCACTTAATGCAAGCGCAGAGTTCACATTGCCAAGTGGGCGGGCAAGTCGGAGAGAGAGAGAGAGGCGTGGCAGGGCTGCACTTTGCCTGGTATGCGGTGGCGGCATTTGTGGGAAGCCAGCAAACAGCAAAAGCTCCAACAGCACCAGCAACGTGTGCACCATTTCGAGCCCCCCTCATTACTGCCATTGGCAACTAAAAGCCTTTTAATCGGTCCTGATGGCTCTCACAAAATTATAGTGTGAATTCTGATATGCATATGCTCGAGGCTCGAAGGATACCTCGATCCTGGGCGAAGGCAGCTCTCGAATTTTAATTGACATTCTGCCACATTTTGTCAGCTGCAGGGTCTTTCTGGGGCGTGAATGAGATATATATGCTGACTATAATCTAATTACTACCCAGAAGAGGAGTTTCAAGCGCAAAATTTCTCAACTAATTGGTGCCCCGAATGCTTCGCTCTTTATGCTAATTTTACTCACTTGCTCGGTAATATTGCCCCAAGTACTTAATTTTCAACTTTTGTGATGTGACATATATTAAAAGTTGATTCATATGGAATCGAAGATTTTGGAATAATTACTAAAGTGGGGAAGGAGCTTGTTTCTTGGTCTCATATTGTTCAATGGAAAATAGTCTTTAATTTTATTTATTTCTATGAAAGTAAGATTTTTTAAAATGTATCAAATGCATCCTTAAATATTAAAGGTTATCCTGAAGTTCCCAATTGTTTAATTAGCAAAATTTGTCCGGTTGTTAAATGTCCTTCTACCAACTCCATCCCCCTTTTTGGCTGAGTGGATGCGTGATGCTCCTTTATTTTGGTTTTATGATTATGCATGCTGGAAGGATCTGCTCTGGCGAGCAATGTTTGCGGCCGTTACTTGGCCCCGAGTCCTTGGCAACACACACACACACACACACAGCCAACCGAATTCCTCTGACCTGCCACTTCATTACACACACAAACACAAACAGCCAGCGAGGACAATGTTGGCGACATTTACACAATGTCAACTAAAATGCAGTGTGGTAGAGGGGGGAGGGGCAGGGGGAAAACCTGGGGAAAGCGTGGGAAAGCGCGGGGAAAGCGGGGGCAGGGCAGGTGCAATTGGGAGCCTTCTGGCCAGGTGCGTTTGCTCTGTGCTCTCTGCCTTCTGCTCGACTCTCTGCTTTGCAATTGTGTCAAATTAATTGTCAACTGTTGTCGCTCTCCGTCTCCATCTCTTTCCCTCCTCCCTCCACCCATCTCTTTCTGTCACACATATTGCCGTCTCTTTCGAGGGGGGGGGGGACGAGGGGAGGCTGTGTGCTTTGTCTGTCGTCTGTTTGATAAATTGCATTTAATGGCTGCCGCCAATTAAGAGCAATTTTTGCTGCCGTTGCTGCTGCTCCGTATTTTTGTTGCCAGTTTTTGCCATTCCAGTTTTGTCCCCTTTTATTTTGTGCCCCTTTTCAGCTCTCGGCTCTGGACTCTTTCCGCCGGTTGCTTTCAATTTGGCCTCCTGGCACTGCACTCTGCACTTTTTAAAGGGGGACCGAGGCACCGGATTTTTCCGTACCAGCCGGAGCGGGCCTAATAGAAATTGATAGCTGCCTCAGGACTCGCCAGAGCCTGGCCAGAACTGGTAACTGGCAACTAGAGGCTCGAAGCTCCATGGCCCGACTGACCACGTTCCCCGACCATAATTCTCACTTCAGCACGCGCGGCATTACAAAAATTAGATAAAACATTACGGCTTCTCTCACAGTATATTAAGTGCAAGAAACTCGTTGGCCGGGTCATTTACCATTTACCATCTATAAAATAGGAAAATACAAAAAAAAATAAAACAGAAAGCCCGCTATCTGCCCGTTTCCTCTTGGCCTCTTCTATGCCGCTCCACATTTCTGCCATCATGACTCTTTGGTATTATTTATGTCGCCCAGTGACTCTGCCCCAAAAGGTCGCCACTTTGTTTCATCAGTCCCAGACAAGTTCATAGTGCTGGAGAGAGGATGAAACTGTTCAAAGGATGACGGACTCTAGAGTTTTCAGATGCTCTTTTTTTGGTTTTTCAAAAGAAATGTAAAAAGACTTGTAAAATAAATGTGGGAATTCACAAAGAATATTAGAGCTAATTAATTAGTACACAAGAATTTTATTTCTAAATTAAATCTGTATAATTAACTTCCTCTGAATTATAATATTAATTTCCTCTTTGAAAATATATTTCCTTAGATTAATTAGTTATGTTTTTTTCAATTAATATGCAAAGCAAAATTTATCAAGTTAAAAAACTCTCAAAATTTAAATGGCATTCACATGCAGGACATGGGCTTTTTTTCCATTTCTGATTATGCTATTTACCATTAATTTCACTTTGTTTATTTAAATTAAGTCCAGTCGGCGAGGAGAAGGAAGTGCCCCATGCCGCAGGGTATCCTTGGCTCACTCTCTTCGCCGAAGATGCTAGCCTGGGCTGGTCATTAGGCGTAGCATACTTAGCGGCTACGTGCTGTGACCGGGGCCGACCGCAAATTAAGTATACGCCGCGTTGGGCCACCGCCCCAACGCCAATCCTCGAGCAGTGCTGCAGTCGGAGTCCGGAGCAAACAAATGCCGGGACAACAAACAGAAAGCAGAGCGGAGCACCGGACCAGTCCTGGCCGCTTTCTCTCTGGCCGCGCAAGGAGTTCCATTTTGTTTGTGCGTCCCTCTTGCTGTTTGTTTGTTCTTGTTTGTTCACTTGCCTCCACTCTGCCACCCGGCCGATTCCGTTGCAGAGGAGCATGAATTAAGCGCCAAAAAATGTGCGCGGCACGTAAATAACTCCACACAGTCGCAGCGTTTTGGGAGCGTGTTTTTTTTTGTTTTTTCGGGGCGGCACGTGACCAAATTTCGATGGCAACTTTGTTGGGAACGGGGATGCGCCATACCGACTTTATCATGTTTTCATTTCGCGGCGTTGGCTTTTTAATTTGTGCACATTTAAATGGGGCGGGGACGGAGGGGTGAGGGTTGCGGGGGCGTGGCATTTCCTATACAATTTTTTACTTGCAGATGTGAGTGGAGCTTTTTTTGTAGTGGTTCACGTTGTTTTCGGTCGCCTCGAATGCAGTAGCAAATTAATGCAAATAAAACGAAGCGCCACCGTGCAATAAAATGTTGTTGTTGTTGTTGTTTTCGCTGCTGTAGAAGTCTGCAGCATAATTTATTTACTTGTGCTTTGACTTTGCCCGCTGTTTTTCGGTTCGCAGACAATTTTATCCAATTTTCGTTTTGCTGGTTTTTGTGCTGGTGCTGGGAAATGCGCAATTAAAATGATAATTTTCCACAGTGGCACCACCATCGCAGTGCCGCATCATTTTCGGCTGCAACTGCATTTCGCACGTACCGTGAATTATAACCTGCCGCATAAAAGTAGCTATAATTTAGCGCTTAAATGATGCGTGCTCAGTGCTGTCCTCCCCCTGGGCTCCTCCCTCCCTCCTCCTCCTCCTTGCTCCCTGTTCCCAGTGTAGTTTCCCGCCAGTGCCAGTGGGTGGGCAATGCCGTTTGTTCGAGTATTCCCATTTTCCCAATCCTGGTTGACTTTATTGCATTCCTCGCACTCGACCATTTTTTATGTGCTTTAATTAATTCGCCTGACCACTGGCCCAAAGCGAGATACCCAAAGAGGGGGAAGGGGGAGGGGGAAAGGAAGCGGAGCTAAGCAGAAACACAAAAAGGCAAATCTTATTAACTTTGGCAGGACCTCCCTCCACCTCTCTCCTGCCCATCTCCACGGGACGTGCACACAAATCCAATAAGACAGCTCGGAGAGAGTCCGGGGCAGCTCACAAAAAATTCGCATTCAATAAAAATCAATAATCGGAGTGGATGAGAGGCTGATGAAGAAATAGCCGTAATGCTTTGCTTATTACCTTCCAATTCATTAAACCTACCGTCAAGCCGACCACTCAAACCCCTCCTTCGGGCCCCTCACCAAGTGGTCAGCCCTTTTCACTTTCGCACTGATGTGGAAGTGGGAGAAAGTCGAGAGGATTTTCCAGACTCTTTTCCCGAGAGCTCTTCTGGGGTTTGTGTGTGTGTAAGTTTTGATTGTCTCTACGGTTCAGTGCGTTTTTTTTGGTACGAAACAATGAAAGGTGGCTAAGAGAGATGCACAGGAGTATGATGGATAGTACGATGCTCTAATGCAGGAGGCTATATTTTAATTTGTTTCGCAAATGGATGTCGGCAGACACACTTTAAGTATTGGAAAATATATAAATAAATATTTGATATCCGACTCGTTGCGAACAGCAAGCCCCTGCGGTGTGAATTTCATTTTGCTCCTCTGCTCTGCTCCCATTCGAAGCAATAAATCACTCGTGCCCCAAGTAATTCGTTAGTCCAAGCAAAAACTCAATTTACACACACATATACTTTGAACTAAAACTTAGACAACCGACAACGAGACAACAAAGCCCCAAAACCAGGGAACGGACCCAGGCCATCCAATTCCGATTTCAGTTGCCTCGGCTCATTCAATCATTTTTACACCCTCCAGAGTCGGGCCCTATCAGGCGTAAATAATCACAAACGCTGGCTAAATAATAAATACACATGTGTGTATGAGCGCTACCAAAGGCTCCGGGCCTTCGGGCCTCGGCTGACCAATCAACTGGCATTAATAGCCGGGCCCAGCGAGCCACTTAGACTGGCGGCCAACGAGGAGCAGCTCTCGATGAATGGGGCATGAAAAATGATGCGGAGCAACCTCTGACCCCCGTCTGCACCCCCGCTCAAGCAACACAAAAATAAATATTAAATAATCATTTATTTTCACCGAAAGTTTCTGGTTTATTTTTTTTTCCATTTATTGTTTGCTTTTATGTTTGTTTGCTCAGTACACGTTCCCCTCGCACAACAGTGCGTATGCGCGTTATGGCGTAAGAGGTGGAAACGCCTTCTTGTTTAACGCCTCAGTGCATGGGCTTTGGGTGTTGGTGGTGTGTGTTGTTGGTATTGTGTGTGTTGTGTGTGTGGTGTGTGCTGACTGCGGGTATGTCTATAGCCCAAGGAAACAGGTCGGAGACCGGCTTAAGGCTCTCATTTACTGGCTCTTGGGGATAACTTATTTGTTTAATACACATATCACCATTGAGTGAAATGTATCCGTTGGAGAGCAAAATATTTGCTTAACCGAATTATTCGTAATCCCTTGATTGCAAACACATTTGACTCCCGATTGCCTTTTTGTTAATTTCCAGCGTTCGCATTTGTTTTCAAACAAATGCTACTACAATTTCCCACTACAATTTCCCACTTGCCGCATTCCTCATGCATTCCACACAGCCAGTCGAAGCCGCAAAATGTGCAAAATTGTGTTAAATATTATGCGAAAATATACGAAAATGCACAAATTACCAGCGAGCTGGGAGCTAAGCTGGGAAAACTTTCAGCTCCGCAAACGGGTGGCAGGTGGAAAATAAATTTTAATAAACACTGCGCTTACATCAAACGACAGACAGACACACTACTGACTGCTGACTGCCACCCACACTTGTGCACGTAATTGGCGGCAAAACAATTAGTAGCATTTTCCAGTGTACAATTCCTGCTCGCCCCGGAAAATTCACACATTTAGCACGAAACCGTGCACGAAACTATGCAGCGGCAAATGCTGCAACAAAAGCTGACGAGCTGACTAAGTGGCAAATGTGATGAGCTTTTTTGGGAGATCCCAAATGCGAGACAGAGAGAAGGAGAGACACCGCGAAAGAGACGGCAACAGACAGACAGGTGAGGGCAACAGTTGGCAGGTGAGCTGGTAGCTGGTAGTTGGGTTTTTCGGTAGCTGGCGAAAAGCCGGGGAAAGCCAATGCCAAAAGCGATGAAACTTTTGACACACTTGCAATTGAAATGCATTTCAGTGGGCGAAACCCACTCCGCCCACCTGTAATAAATTACAGTAATTTAGAAAACTCTCACAGGTGAGAGATGGGGATATGGAGAGATGGAGATATAGAGAACTGGAGAGCTAGAAAGAGCGGAGCCAGACATTAGCATACGTGCGCATATTGTTAAGCAGCTGCGGGAGCATCGAAAGCAAAAGCTGGAGCAAAAGCAGAAACCGAGAAACGAGTCCCCGCCGTCAAAGGAAGAAGGCAATATGTGTGTCGCAATTTCCGTTCGGAGTGCACTTCCTGCCAGCTCGCAAATGTCATGCAAAACTGCACACACACACACGCACACACTAGCACCTGCTCGTCAAGGTTGACTCCTCGCTGATTGCCGTACATGAGCGCAGCACTGAGAGAAAATTCAAGCGATTTTCTAATCTTCAAATGTGTGGTAAATAAAATAAGAAATATAATAATAGCTCCTTTTCTTTTATCTCCGGGTAATTCTTTTATTATGAATTTAAAGACCACCAGCAGGAGTAGCATTTGCTCTTTATAGTTCAGATTTGCACTGAGAGGAAATTTAAGCAAGAGTCTAAAACCATTTTTAACAAATAATCTAGGAAATATCAAAGGAATAGATAGGGCAATTCTTACAATTTAAATTTGGGTAAAACCATTTGACAAATGTATAAATTTCTAAGTTAGTAAAATAAAATATACACAATATATTTAAAACTTTATCTTAAGAAGTATATTACACTCGCACAAATAATACAAATAAATTCAAATACATATTTTTCAAAGTAATTAAGATAATTGAAATAACAGCTAAATTGTTAAACATAATTAATTTAACAAGTTTTGATACCAACTTAAAGTGTTAACTCAAAATTTATATATCCTATAAAAGATACTTTTCTTATTTCCCACCGTGCTCTGCGTTGGCTTAATGGAAAAACCGTGCTCCTGATGCTGCCAATTGCAGCCGTAGACTTGTCAACGGCAATCTTAGCCGGGGCCAAAAGCCAAGTGCTAGGAGACTGCTGCAAAACACATGCCCAGGCACATCTGGCCATACTATATATAACATATGTGTGGCCTACTTAGGCAGGCGGTGGATTTAAAAGAGGGGCGACATCGCTTTAATAAATCAATGGCAAATGGCAATGGCAATATTCTGCCATAACGCATTATAAACAAATTGCCGAGTTTCCGCTCAAGTTCATCTGCTGACGTCCGCTCTCGAATTCAATTTTGTGCGAAAGTTGCGGAGCAGCTGCTTGCACAGCCATCGCCAGATGCAGTTCGAGCAAATCAAATTGAATAAAAAACTTTCTTGCCGGCCAAGTGGCCCCTGGGGGCGGAAGTGCCGGAGTTGGACCACATGGCGGATGCTTGATATTTCGCAAAGGGTTCTCCCTCTGCGCCCCACGAGAGATGACAGGCGGCGGTGGCAGTGGCAACAAGCAACTGCTGGTCGAATGGCCACTTCAAGTGCAACTGTTGCACATCAAACAGACATCAAAATGTGCAAACACGATGGAGAGACAGCCAAGTGGACAAGCCAGGAATGGCAGAGAAAAGATACAGATACAGATACAGACTGCTACGGCGACGGCGACTTTTTTGTGGAACTTTGAAAAGGTTAGCGAACTGGTGGTCCGGTATCTATGTGAGCACTCGAAACAAGCTCATCAACGGGGGACAACAACAGACGCAGTCGTCATGACAATCACGCACACACCCCCCCCAGTCCTCCAGTCCTCCAATCCCGGGTCAACACAAAGCCTGTTGACGGAGCCTGTCACTCCCAGTGGAAGACGTCTCGGCGTGACCGAGATTTGCCATCAATTTAAAGGGCGCAGAGCCTGGGGAGACATCTCGATCTGAACTCGCACTCGACTACCATCGAACTGGGTCATTGAAATCGATCTGCCAGGGCTGACCTTTGCCCCCACGAATTATCCGTTTGGGTTAACAATGGCGAAATTTCCATTCCCTGTCCAATGGCTCCACTGCACTGTGGCCAATCCAATCTCATTTCCATTAAATTGCAGTCCGCCTGCCCGCCTGTCCGTGTCCTGATCTGCTCCGAGAGCAGAAACATAATGAATGTAATTCGCCAAGGAGGGCCATAAAGCGCCAGCCTCGAAGACAGCCAATGTACACAGGAATAAAAAGCGTATATATATATATACTATGTATGCTATATGCTATATGCCCCTGCATGTGGCCCTGTCTCAATGGCACTTTATTGTGATGTCGTGTGGTCCTGGCGCGTCCTTTGCAACGTATTTGTTTAGCGCAGGCATTTTATTTTTACTGTTTATAAGCTGACAAAATTTGTTTTTTCTCTGCTCCTCCCCCTGCTCCTCCTCCCACATCCCCGTGCCCCGGTGTCCTTTGAGGGCCGTGCGCCGTAAATGGGCCAATGCTGCGGCTACGTAATAAAATGCGAGAGCCACAAACAATAATTGGCCGAGGTTCGTTTGGGGGGAACTTTTGATGGCCTCGCCCTGTCACTGAGGCGAAATTAGTGGCCAGTTGCGTCGGAGGATCGCCCAAGGCGAACGGAGGTCCCTCTGTCCCCCTTTCCCCCTTTCCCATTCCGCATCTGCTCCTGCTCCTCCTCGGTTCGTAATATTTTTTTTTACGATTCTATGCAGGCGGGTGCAGTGCTGTGATGATTCCATTTCCTCGTGGCCGAAATGGCTATGCGTGGTCGCATTCTTCTCTGATTAAATTCGAAGTTATGCACTCGATTCGGGCATTCGCTTCGCTGATTCCGACCAAAAGAATCCCAGAGTGCAAAATCAAAATGTGGCAGACAAAAAAAACCATTCCACATCTATGTCAGTGTGCCATTGTTTTCAATTTCGATTCTCTGCATTGTTTGCGCATTTTGCTAGTTTTGTGTGTGGTCTAAGAGTTTGGATGCATCTCTCTCCTTCGAAATGCCCCCAATTCCCAATCCCAAGCAATTTGCTAATGAAGAGTTTTTTTCTTTTGTATTGAAAAGCGTTTGGCCAAAACCATTATTCTATGGCCATAACGCCATAAGCTTAATTAGTAAAGGGGATAATCCTTGCCAACTAGCCAGTTTAATTAACATGCCCAAATACCCTCGACGTAAGGTGAGCCTTCGGTTCATCGCAATTTTTTTTATGCCGCCAAAAAGAAAAGCGGAGCCCGCCGGTTAGCAATACAATTTGCCGTGACAAATGCGGCCATAAACAAAAATGGCGACAACACCGCCGTTCAGCCATTCAGACATTCTACCATTCTGCCACTCTGCCCCTTTTGCCCCTTTGCCCCTTTTGCCACTCTGCCGCTTTCTAGTTGCACTAGACGACAAAATGGCTGCCACAAGAGTCTGGATGAAAATTTCATTTCACTGGCAGCGGCGATGGCTGCGACCTTTTATGGTATTTATCACACGCGAAACCCGTCTGCCAGCTAACTTGCCCCTGGACCCCTTCCCCTCCCCCTCTTACTACCCGCCCCGTTTCGTTCGTTTTTGGTAATGAAATTTCGCTTTAGCAATTACGGGCATCCCCGGGCCATAGCAGCGATACTCGAGAAAACTAAGGGGGAGCCAAGGGAATTTCCCGAATCCCGAATCCCGGGGCAGAGCACTCTGCTCTATGCTAAGCCAGCTAATAGCTTTTGAGGCTTGCTGACTGACTCGATGGATGCATAAATTATAATGGGACCCCAAAGTGCACCCCCACGCGCAGAAATCAATTTCAGGCTTCGGCATCTTTCCGCCCAACTAAATACACTCAAGCTAAGAGGGGGGCAAGGAAAAATGCAAGATGGGGAAAAACAAAAACACAATTTATAAAAATATTTTCAATGCCTTGCAGCTAAAAATGTTATTAAAGTCAATAACATAAAGCCGGGACAATTCCTTCCAATGCGACGGTCTCCCGGGGTGAGGGTGAAACTTTGTCAAATAAAAATAGCTTACAAATAAAAACAACTCGAGGCGGAAAAATAAAAATCGTGGGTCAGGAGGAGCAGGGGGGGGGGCGGGGGGAAAACAACTGACCAAGGCAATGTAATAAAAATAAATAATGGCTTTGACAAAAAATAAACGATGCCTGGCGAAAAAGTTTGAATATTTATGAGTTTTTTATGTGCCAAGGCGAGGAGAATACTTTCCACGTTTCTCAATTAATATTTTCGGTAATTTCAGGGGAAAAATAGTAAAGTTCTGACCTCATCAGGGGGATACTTAGCAATTAGTGTTAATAGAATTTAATCATCTATTTTTATCGCTGTTTTAGTACTTATAATTTAAGCAGTAAACATTATTTTTTGTAATAAACCAAGTAGTCTACGATTTCTGACTACTGTCAAGAATATAAGTATTAAAACCATATTAATCAGTTCTTAATTAAGAAATTGGGAAAAGGTAATTTTACAGAAATGGATTCATTTTCCCAGGCCATGTCCATGAATGATATTTTGCCCATGAAGAGAGTGCGGTTGGCCTTGAAAAAAAAACACAATGACGATGATCAGGAGAAGGAGCGCCGGCAGAAGCTGCAGGAGAAGGACGAACGGCAGGCGGAAGTTTGCCGTCGGGCCATGGAGCGGGAGCGACAGCATCACACTCACGAGGAGCAGCTCCTGGGCGAGAAGGAACTGACTGGGGTCCTGGGCTACCTGGAGATGGTCTACGATTCCCAACATCGCCGCCTTAAGCCCACAGAGTACTCTCCGATGCTGGAGGCTCCGGAGCCGGGAAAACTGAGGGAAGTTCCAGTTGTGCCGCCCCAGCTGGATACATTCGAGGTGGCGCCGCTGCCCAAGTACAATCGCTTCAGCCAGGAGCGTTTCCTAAAGGAGAAGCAAGCCTTTGGCATCAATCCGATGGGCAGCAACATTCCGAGGAATGTTCTCTCCCAGCCTCCTAAAGTTAGACGCCGCTCTAGAAAACCCATCATTGTGGTGCCCTCGGCGCTGAGCAGTCTGATCACCCTGCACAATGCCAAGCAGCTGCTCCAACATATGCACTTCGTGCCCGTGGAACAGGCCCGAAGGGAGGCGGGAATGCAGCACCTCGAGGAGGTCATCATTGAGCGATGGGTTAAGGTGAGGATTAGGATATAAATTTAGCCTAATTCCCTGCCCTTCCTCCTTTTGCAGGGCGTAGTGAAGCGCTACCGGGTGATCGACAATGTGAGCCGCCTTCCTCGCGGGGATTGGGATCAGTTGGCCGCCGTGTTCGCCCTGGGACCCCATTGGCAGTTCAAGGGCTGGCCCCTGGCCGGGGAACCTGCCCTCATTTTCCACCGGGTGTGCGCCTTTCATTTGCATTTCAGGGGCACACCGATGCCCCGAGAGCTCAACAATTTGCAGGTGCACATCCTCAGTCTGCCGCAGTTGGAGCGGCACTTGGATTGCGGCATCCTGATGGAGTTCTGGAACAAACTGGACCAGCACATTGCCCAGAATCCTAGGCAGTTTTCGAACTGAGCGGGAATGGTAGTACACTTTCCCCTAGGGAACTCGCATAGAGATAGAGATAAGCGGGAAAATCAATAAATGAAATTGAATAAGCCAGAACAAAGGACGACGGACAAAGGACAAAGAACCGCACCGCACACACACACACGTGAAGGGTGGTCGTGGCAGTGCGATAATAAAAAGTGAACGGGCGCATCAGAAAAATATATCACGTATGTATAAAAATCATATAAAAACGTTGCGAAAACTGCAAACTTGGCAAGAAAATTAAGAGCACAAACAAGTCCGCCGGAGGGGGGTGATGCCGGG
>JAJJHY010005742.1:12323799-12337492 GCA_021224005.1 Drosophila setifemur
TGAGACAAAAGCTAAATGACACACAAAGGAGCAGTTGCCTGCGCATGTGTGCGAGTGTGTACTTATGTAAGTCACTGTGCGTCCCACAAAACGTAAAACTGTCAACGATGCTCAGAGTGATGGGGGAAAGGCAGAAGGAAGCCGATAAGGACGAAGGACGCACTAAGAAAAGGCGGTGAGCGCAATAAAAATAAAAATCACTGGAGAAAATGGCAATTCTTACGCACACACACACACATGCATGTGTATTTAAATGAAATGCGTGCCAAGGCAGTTGGTAAGTCCCTATGGCAGGATATAAGCCAATTGGCAGGCAGTAAAGGAGATGCACTAAGCGAACCATAAATATTAAATAGAAAATAGAATATATCAAGCTTAACTATAGGTTATACATAAAAAAAAACTGTTGAATAAATATATCTCAATATTAAAACTGGTAAATTTTAAAGAAAAGTCCTTGTTTTTTTTCTCAGTTTATATAATTTCAGTCCACTGTCCATTTGGGTTAGTGGCTTAAGGAACTCCGCCTTCCTTCGGATAATTTGCCAACTTACGCAACTTGCCGAAGACAACGGTAGGTGGCCTACCCCCCTACCCCCTTTGTGGGCGTGGCAAATCGAGTTTTGCTGGCAATATTCAATTTTATAAATTGAAGCAAAGTGGAAGAAGCAAAAAAAAAAAACGTGGAAAACGAAATTGAATTCAGGCTAGCAAAAGATACAAAAAAAAAGTATCTTACGCACATCAGGACACATGGAGAACTGGAAGCCTCCCCTCCACATGAGCTTGTCAAACGATAACAGTTTGGATTACATCCAGGGAGCGGGGACTAGATTGGAGCTGAACAATTAAGGAAATCCTTTAAGTCCTTAGAGTCACCCAAAATCCCGACTTCCCCCTTATTTATAGCAACTGTTTGGAAGTGGGTGCGAAACTAATGCAGGAACAATAAATTGCCCAAATGGCATCGCCATAAATTTGCGAAAATTTGCATTTACAGGACCCACAGAAAATCTGTCGCCGCCGCTCGCTACAATTCGGAATTCAATTGCAGAATGGCCCGGGGGCAAGGCGGCTATAATATATGTAGCTTCCATTATCCAACTTGATATATATATGTATTTCTTGGGAAAGCTTTATTTGCACTGCTCAAAGTTTTTGGTGAACAAGGGAATCCAAAGTAATATTAACGAATTGACCCCTCAAGAAGCTGGTTTTGATGTCTGGTTGAAGGACGACATGCCTGATATTGAATCGATATCATCTGCCGGCATTACAGTTGGCTTAAAACTGATTACACGCGCTCTCGCACACTGACTCCGGCAAGTTTATGCCCAAGTGCCGGGACACCTCCACATGTACTGTACATGCACATTCCTTACTTATGGCAGGACAAAGTTTTTACTTCACACCCAGAGCCGAGAGCTGAGCACCGAGAAGCACTTTGAGCCACCATAAATCCCTCGGAAGAACACCAGCAACAACAACAACTGCTAAACTATAGCGAAAGTTTGCAGTTCAAATCAGTAAAAAGTCAACTTTAGCATCCCAGGAAGGAGCGCACAGTGCGCGTTAACAATATGGCATCGAAACCAAGTGGAAAAATCAACCAGAAACAAAAACAAAAACAACAACTACAAGACACAACAAGGAGCACACACACATGGCGATGACAGAGCAAAAGCGCAGCGCTGACAAGAACAAGGACAATAAGGACAATGTCTGCCATCTTGTTTTGTCCTGTTTTGCCTTTGTATTGGCCATCGCCTGCCAATTGCCAGTCCGTGAATTGAATGCATCCGTTGTCCCGCCACCGACTGCGTCTTACCAAAGAAAATCGACTCGGGATCGGAATTGGAGTGCCGGAGTGCAGGAGTCCTGCGAGTCCTGCGAGTCTATTAATAACATTTTCCGGTGCCTCGCACAGAGATCAGACAATCAAATAAAGTTTAACATGCTCAGCAGGAGAGATGTCAATGACTTTGTGCTATCAGTTCTTTATATACATATATAATATGTATATATATATAAATTCACTATGCTCAGAAATCTATTTTTTATTCAATTCAAATATATGTTAAATTTTTCAATCTACTATATATTCATCTTTTAAGCATGTGAATTCTGTAGCTCTACTAAACTTTTAAGTTTGAGTTACATATTTTAAATATAAAATTATAGAAGCTAGAAATCTTAACAGATTCCCATTTTAAATTTAATTTTTCATATTTGTATAAGTTGAATTTTTTAATCTATATATTGTTAAAATTCCATCTTTGGAATTCTGCTCCTCTACTTTACTTATAAGATTGAATTATATATTTTCAATAAAATTAAGAACAAATTCCTACATTTAATGTATAATTTTCCCATATTTGTATATGCTGAATGTTGTAATCTATATTTTTAAATTAATCATAAGTTTGTAGAACACATTTTAAATAAAATTATTTAAACTGATTCCCTACATTTAATGTGTAATTTATCACATCTTTGAATTCTCGTTTTTTTTTTAAATTAGCTAGCCTAGGCTTCATGAGAGCTTATAATAATGTAAGCCTTTAATAAATAATTTTAATTACATATTCATGAACATAATATTTAATATTGAATGTGCGAAATTAAAGCCGCCAAGGATTTTAAGCTCCCGACGTGAAATAATAAACTGCAACTGCTCTTCTGGATACTTTGGATACTTGTTGAAATCGAATTTATTTTTATTTATACTCGCATGTAATGTATATAAAATAAAGTTCATATAGGCAGAAGCAAACCGGGAAAATGCGGAAATATCGGAGTCTAGAGGGCCAAACATGGTTTCTGTAAGTGGCGTGTGTGCGTGTGTGTGTATTTGCATTGCAAGTGCCACGTTTGGTGGGCAAAACTGTTGCACTCCTCCGCACAAAAACACTCCCAGCTCTCTCTCTCTTTCTCTCGTTTGGCTGGGAAATCGGATTTCCGTGGGTTAAGCGACCGCTTGCCTTGGCCCGTTCCGCCCAACTTTTCAACTTGTGCCAATCAAACGAGTTCAATAACGGTAATTAACAGTCCGACGCAAATTCTGTTGCAAGGGGCAGTGGCAGTAGCAGGTGGCAAGGTGGCATCCAGTGGAAAGGGCGCAGTGCCTGCAATTTGCGAAAGTTCAAAGCTATTAGCATGTCCATGCTTCAACCTGAACACCGATGTTGATGTGGATGTCGACTGAATCTAGAGCCACCATTGCCCATCCCGCCGTTTCCTGCCTAATGAAGGAACTGCCCGCCATCGGTTAGGGGCTATTAGCCATGGTCCTGAAATGCACTCGGAGATGGTGATTTGAGGGGGGGGGACAGGCCGTCATTTTTGCTGGCCATCAGCATTGTAGATCTATTCGGCTCTTTGGGCCACTTGGCATGTCAGTTTTGATTGAACTTGATGGGCCCGCTGACTCTCTAATCTGATTTAATTATGAATGATGTACGAAGGAAGTTCCCCTCTAATGGGTATTAATGAAAAGGGGTCGGGGTCGGGGTTGGGGTCGGGGTTTAATAGAAAAACGATCTGAGAGCCCATCAAAGGCACTGATTGCAAAACGGGCATAAAGAAGTTGGAATGCAGGCAAAAGTCCCTGAGGCAAGACCACAAAGAAAGCTCTTGAGGAAAATGGAGAGACGGTGCGGAAATACTAGTATGAGAGAGAAAAAAATATGGAAAATGCAAAGCAAAGCCAAGTATCTAAGATTTCATTTAAAACTTAAAGGGAATCTTGAACCTTTCTTAAATATTTATCTGGGAATATATATTTTATTTCACACTCTTTTTTCGGCCTAATAAACAGGATAGTTGGCAATGGGCTGCTAACTGGCAGCGGATCTATCAATTTGTAGCATTTTCAGGCCAATACACATATTCCAACGTCCGGACTGGGTTACAACTCCGGGTGTGCCACCTGATGGCCAACAACTTTGGGGCATGGTCGGAGGCATCGCCTTGCATTCGTTTCGTTTGCGAGTCGAGTATCCTAGCTTTCTCCCCATTTTTTTTTTGCAGTGGCAGGAGCCACTTTTGCCACAGAACTTGAGCATGAGTGCAATCAAATGTATTACATTTTGTGCAACTTAAGCGTCGGCTGAAGTGCCGAAGACAGCTGGCTGGCTGCAGAGAGAGAGAGTGCGGACAGTGGGGTGCTGGGGGATAGGTATCAAGGATAAAGTGGGCGGGGCACATCCGCCCTGGGTGCAATGATTTCCTGCAAAACTCGAGTCAAGGCTGAGTCTGGATGAAAAACTAAGCTGATGAAGAGGGAGAGTCAGGGCGGGTTTGTGGCAGGAAGTAGAGCTCGCACACACAGATACATAGATACATACAGACACAGATACAGTCGGGTACACTCGGATACTGTGGCGCCGTAAAGTATGCAACGTGCGCCATAAAAATGGGCCAAACAAGGAAATTGCTAGAAATGCATTTTGTGGCTTATGAGCCGTGAAGGGAATGCGAGCAATGAGGGGGCTAACACCATCACTACCACCACTACTACCACTTCCACTACTACCAACTCCACCCCGAGGCAGGGAAATCAATCGGGTTTGTTCGACAAATATCCGCTCAAATGGAAATTGACAGGAAAACGTGAAAGAGATATGTGTGTCTTGTAAGTCACATTGTAAATTGTACATTGTACAAGCCAAGTACGTAAGCCGAGATTGAAAGAGTTGGCCAATTAGAAGTCAGTGCACAAAACGATTTCGCAACAATGACAAATTCACAGCGTTGACTCAATTGACTATAATGCCCTGATTGATGACGGGATTAAATAGGCCATGATATGATTATCCAACCATTTACACTGCAATGCCGTGTTTGCCAACTAATCAGTGGAAAAATCCAGAGGCAGACCCAGAGGAGGATGAAAAACTTGCGCAAGGAAATCAGGCTCCATTTCCTTTGGCGCTTCTTTTGCAGCTTGTTTTTTCTTTTCCCCATTTCAATCGCCTGTCATTGTCCTTGGCGTTTGTCAAACAAAGCAAAAACTTGCTAAATTCTCCGCTCAAACAGCTCGAGCGTGAAAAAATTTGCAAAGCCAGTGGGTGGTGGTTGGGTGGCTAGATGGGTGGCTGGCTTTTTTTCTCATTCGGGAAAGGCTGGCAAAGTAAAGTAAAGCAAAGAACTTTATACCTAAAAGGGATTTATTTGATGACTTGTCTAACTCGTGCCCTTCACTACTCTTCACACGACCCGGCCACGCCCATGCCCACTGCCACTACCATTTATTTTCCCGCCCACCGTCCCCCGTCCACCCCTCGCGTGACTGTCGTCCCGACATGACGTAGCACTTTTACAAATGAAGTTTTATAACTTTGCCTCCGTCTGATTTGTCAAAGAGCGAGCGCAAGAGCGCCGGGCGCCCAAAAGTGAAATGCGACAAAATGGGAATGAAATTAAATGCATTTTGAAAAATGATAAAGCTCCCTTCAAAACAGGAAGATGGGGTTCTTCTTCTTCTTCTACTCGGGTTTAAACCAAGTCACAAATTGTTTTGGAAAATGGCAAAATGGAAAACAATTTAGCACAGACCTCCGACGGATGTACATAAGAAAGGCGTTGAACTTACCTGAAAGAAAAAAGAGATTGGGGAAAATTAGTATTGTGAAATAATTGGAGTATTTTATAGTACATATATATCTAACACATTAATCTGGATTAAAATGAATTCACAACACAATTTTCCAAATGTACTTTTTAAAGCCGCGTAATCTAATTAATTTTCGCTCAACGATTATAATAATTTAATGATCTGCAGACAATGTTTTTTTTTTTGCTGTGTTTAAAGCCGTGACTTAATTGCTGCGAACGTTTAATACTCGTATTCAGCAGTTTAATTATATGTGAAGCGGAGTTGTCTTGATGTCTGTCGTATTTCACACAGATAAAAACCCCTTGCTTAGAGACGGATAATGATTAAAACTAACGCTGACATCGTTGTCCACAAGCTGTTGCGACCGCAGGATCGGAGGGACTCGGAGTCCGGAGTCCGGAGTCCGGGAATGAGGATGGAAAGGAAAAAACTAATTTGACAAAAGTTTTCTCCCTCTACCAACGGCATGGCAACTGTCGAATCCTGTGTGTGTTGTCCTTGTCGCCTGGTCAAAATGCAGCTGCAATACAAACAGTTGCCATGTGTCCTTGCGTCCATGTGTCCATGTCTGGGACTCTGGGCGTGTGTGTGTGTATGTGTGTGTGTTGGCCGCCGCTGGCTTCGACTATTTCACAAAAGCGCATAATAATTTTCACAGGATATGAAAAAACTTTGAGTTGGCGCTTCCGTTCGGACCTGCATCCCCGACACCAGGATGCCTTGTGTGTGAGTGTGTGGCCTGCGGCATGCCATTTGAATGCCACACTTTTCCCCTTGCCCCCTTCCCCTCTCCACTATCCCCACCCCCGGTATTCTGTTGTTATAGTAATTGGACAAGTCACTGGCTAAAGTGGCGCCAGCAGCCAACTTGCCACCAACAGTGGTTGCAACAACAACGATGCCACTTTTATTAACATTTTCGAGAGCGTGTGTTGTCTCTGTGTTGCTCTGTGTGTTGCTCTATGTGCTGAAATTTGCTAATTGCTGCTGTTGTCTTGTCTCATATTTGGGGATCCGCTGTCGCATTTGCCAATTATTAATTGCTTTTTTAATTAAAACCATGAAGCTCTGTCCTCTTTCTTATTCTTCTTATTATTTAGCTGACGAGGATGAGGACAATAAGCGACTTTCGCCATATCCATCGATAGGTGGCCAAGCAGCCAATGAGCCATGAATTCTATAACCCTGGATTCTTCTACTAGATTACCTCCATCAGTTGGCATTTCTCCGGCTCCCCACTAACTCTTCGGGCTTTATGTCGTAAAGCATATTTTTTGGGGCAACTGTAGATACGCTGAAAAAAATAAACTCAGCTTGGAGGAAAAAAATAAGCGATGTACGAGTATTTTCACGAATAAAATTTTAATAGAATTACATAAGCTTCTGGTAAAAATAAATATTATTAGACCCTCAATATATTTTTCTTTCATATAAAACATAAAAAACCCTAAAAAATATAATAGAAAAATATAGATTGAAAATATCTTTCCTGATTCAAGATTATTTAATCATCTACAAAGTTTAGTTATTAAAATAATGGAGATTTATTTGAGTGAAATCATATTGAAAACCAGATTCTTGGTGTTATTATTTTGCATGTTTAAATTTAACTAGTATTACTAAAACATCTCGTAAAAAATATCTAAATAAATATTTTTAGAGACTTGCTACATTTTTCCTCCTTATCAATCATAAAAACCTTTAAAAAAAATCATAAAATATATAGTTTGAAAATGTCTCCCCTGATTCAAGATTATTTAAACAAAGTTTAGTCATTAGAATAATTGAGATTCATTTGATTGAGATCAAAGTGAAAGCCCGATTACAGATAGGATCATGGTAGTATATTCTTTTTTTTTTGCGTGTTTCCGCCTCCTCCGGGGTATAACCTTGTCCTCTTTTTATCCTTCGCGTAATGGCAGCAGACTCTCCCATAGAAATGGCTCAGACACGTAGAGATGGAGGTGATGCAAGCTGAATCCAGTCAGGAGGCCCTCGGGTGCTTTCGGCCAGGCCAGCAATGGCAATAGGAAGTGGGCAAGGTGGAGGGGGGAGGGGGAGGACTGAAGTGGGCGCATAACTCACGCTTTTCAGCGCCAAAGTGCACTCAGATGCCCCGTCCTGCCCCTATCCTGCCCCATCTCTATCTCCATCTCTTCTTTAAGCCAATAATAAATTTCTGCAACAATTTTATGGCAAAGCTGCAGTTTGTCAGCATTAGCTGGCTGAAGTTTCCTTTCGCCCGGCATCCGCCCTGATCGATACTGCAGCAGACCCCTGCCTAAACTTATAATGTTGCCCCACGGCGACACATTACCAGGCATAAATGTATTTATAATTAACTGAAGCCCGCCCACTTCATACCAAATGGAACTCAACAAAAGAGGGGTGGCTAGAGGCAAGGATGTGGCAGGGGCAGGGACAGAGGCAGGAACTGGCATTTCGGGGAAGATTACAACTTCGCTCTATGGCATGTGTGTCGAGGGGGGGGCAGGGGGTGCTCCCTGCTCCATGACAAAAGTTTCTGGTAGTCAAATCTTGGCATGTTAAGTTGTAGCTAACTTTTTGTAAACTCTGGCAAATCTTTGACGGCAAGGCAAAGACGGAGAATGCCACATCGCTTTGAATTGCGAATGTGTGTGTGCTTATGAAACTCTTTTGTAGAGCATTTAATTAATGCAATCAGACCGAAACTCCAGACAAAAGTCAACAGTTCTAGATTAAATATGCAAACCTAGGGGCTGCCTTAAAGATATCTTCATTTTCGGGGTACATTACATTCTGGGAAATGCTACTTAATGGGTTGGCTATATAATTATGGTTTTAAATAATAATAACACGAAAAGTCAACATCAAATGTAGTTTCTGAAATTAAATGATTAAAGCTGCTTAATTTTTGAGTTAACCCTCGAGGCGCTGCAAAACCCATTTAAATATATGATACGATTTTTAGTAATATCACAAAAAGAAAAAACAAAATGTAGTTTTTGAAATTAAATCATTAAGCCACAAAGCCATCTTAATTTCAGAATTAACTCAAAGGACACTTAAGGCTCCTTAATACCCATTTAAAAGATGTATATACGATATAATTTGTAGTAATTTCGCAAAAAAGTCAAAAACAAAATGTAGTTCCCAAAAATAAACGATTAAGCCACAAGGCATGCATAATTTCTGAATTAACTTCGAAGGACACTCGAGGCGCCACAATTCATTATCGAACTCATTCTAGTTAGCCATTAAGTACACACACGCGTTGTTTTTGTTTGTCTTGACGCAGGATAAATAGAATTTCGCCATCGCCTGCCCGCAACGCATTATCCATTATCCTCGATTCAACAACACGGCGGTGGCAATATCAGGCTTTGCGACTCTCAACGGATTGGATTGGGCCCGGCCCGGCTCATCTACATGTAATCGCACATGAACAGACATAATATTTACTACTCTAATTAATAGTCACGTACACCGCTGTGGAGGAAGGAGGAGGAGGAGGAGTAGGAGGAGGAGGAGGAGGAGGAGGAGGAGGAAGCAGCTGCACTTGGTTTTTGTGGGTTTGCGCATGGATTTAATTAGGCCGGGGGATGGGCGCGGAGGCGGCTTTATTAGAACAAATGTTCGTCATTTGCCCAATCAAATATGGGCACTCAACTCAGGGATTAAGCTTTGATTTAATTTGATTGCCAAAGATATTATTACACTGGGAAAATAATTATATAAACATGCAAAAGATACAAATTTCTTAAGAAACTTGAAGATTTGTCTATATGAAGGCATGCTAAAAATTCATCGATGTAGATGGAATTTTTTTCAGTGCTTTTCCGCTTCAATACTCATCAGCTTTATGAGATACACACCCTCCTCCCCCTCCGCCCTCCCCCCACTAATCTGAGTTTTATTATCTTCCATAGATTGCCTTGTCAGAGTCTGTGGATGGGGGTTAGAGGAAGCTGTTGTCCTGTTGTTTTTTCTTGTATTATCTTTGCCAGCTCCGAGCCGAAAACAACGACGCATCCTGTGCTCCCCTGGATCCCAAGTCCCCGAGTATCGCCTCTGCCACGTCCAATGCAATGGAATTTGAAAATTCCTGTCTGGACGGGATTTCCTACCGAACGCAACGCATAAATGCAGTCAGTCCACTGGCGGCGGCCATCCGCCCGATTATGCATGTCCCTTGTTTCATATTGATGATGTGCCCGCATCCCAGCCAGCAACGGGCCTAGAAAATAAACCCCAAAAAATAGTTGGGGTCCGGCAACCGGCACCCTCTTCATATATGGTTCCCCTGGACCCGGGACCCCCTAGTGCAGTTGAGTGCAAAGTTTTGCTTTTGGCTTTGGTTTCGGGTTCAGATTTTTTCGGTTTGAGTTGGGCTTGGGGATTGGGTACGTTTCGTTTCGGTTTGGTTTGGTTTGGTTGGGTTCGGTTTATTTTGGCAGCAGAAATTTTTTTCTTGGCTGGAAGAAGATGGAGGCCTCCACTAGCATTTTGCCAATTGGTTGCACCCGTGTCCTCCTGTTTTTCCGTGTGTTTGTGTGCGGGAGGAAATCCTGGGCAGCCTCTCTGCGTGAGCCGCCAGCGATTGCCATTTTGGTTCTAATCAATTTTTTTGATTGCCAAATGCAAAGTTAGCCCGAGCGGAGGGAGGCCCGCTCCGACTTACGCAACTCCACTGGCTCCACCGGAATCCCAAAAACCCAAAAACTAGAGCGACAAAAAAATAAAGAGAGAAATGGGGGAAAACAAGGCTTTCACAACAGGAAACTGGCCGAATCAGTGGCCAGAACCCGGCCAGGACCAGGGCTATGGAAATGAAATTGAATTGAATCGAAAAGATGGACTTTCCGCCAGATGTTGACCGCGCCACGGAATTGACTTGGTAAGAAGGAACCAACTCCGAACCGATTGGTAATCAGTCAATATTTGCATTTAATATATTTATTCGCCTTCTGGCTATTTAAATTCACTTTGATTTAATTAACATCCACATTTTCCCAGGCCCCCCTTTTTCCGATCTGTGTTTGTTTATTCTTTTAATTTGCTACAAATTTTTGCTAATTTTCTTTGTTTGCTTTTGCAGTGAGCTCACTCGGCCTCGTTTTCATTTCCATTTCCATCTCCCCATTTTCCCGCAGTGTTTTCTTGTCAGCTTTTTATGTGTGTTTAATTGCAACTCATTAAGCATATTAATTAAATCACCACATTTATGCAATAACGCTGCGGTTATTCAGTAGCAGCGGGAGAAATGCGCTGCGCTGAATGAAAAAGGGTAAAAACGCACACAAATATATTTCAATTTTCCGCGTAAAATATTCCATACACACATACAGACACACAAACAATGGCAGCAAATTAACATGAAAGAACGCAACTGGCGAAAAAACTGAACAAATATTGTATTTGCATATTGCAAAACACGGAAAAAAATCCAAAAAAAAAATTCAAACTAACTCTCCGTGACTCGACTGTTAGATACCTTTTTGTTCTAAGGAATTGTATCTGATAGCTGCAGCAGAGTTTTGCAATTTGCCTTTCTTCAATATCCGCTGAACTGATTTTATTTAACTGGGCTTAAAACATTATTGACCACATCAAGCTCTCGCAAATATTTATGTGGCGGTATTGGTGGAAAAATTATTAACAAAAAGAATCCGCATTTCATGTGGCGTTATTAACAAGGCCAATGGGTTTGATTTACAATAAGTAATTCGCTAAGAGCACAAGCGTATTAAAAAAAAGCACATGACCATAATTAAACAGAATAAAACAAGTAAAGCAAACGCAACTAAACGAAAAAGCATAAATCGAATTAAAAGTCGGGGAACGAGGTTTATTTGTTGACAGATTTCACAATAAATAATGAGGATTTATTGGACTGAATTAAAAGTAGAACATATTCTAGACGAGATTTTGGCGGAATGGGTTCAACGGAAACGAATGAGACACGCGCTTCGAATTTTTGTTTTTTTTTGTTCGATTCCACTGAATTCGATGAGTGCACACATGCAATTAGAAACTGTCAAAGCCAACGAATGAACTCATCCTCATCCACATCCTCATCCACATCCTCGAAAGCCCGCTGCCTTGTCATGCAAATCACGCCCTTTCAACTTGACAGTCCGATGACATTGAAAGGGAAGCCGAGGGGAAGCTGCCGTGTAAAATTACCTTTATTAGCGCGAATCCAGGACGCGAAGGATGGGGGCAGAGTGGCCACGTGTTGCTTACGTAATGTGCACAAGGGTTGGTCAGGTGAGGGGAGAGAGTGTCCTTTGCAGGACCAACGGGTTGGGAGGGGATTGGGACGGGATTAGTTCCGGGGTATGAGCGGTTGCCATTAAGCATAAAATTGAGTTGCACAATCCGCACTGAAACGCCAAAGCATTTAATATGGAGGATTTTCCGGGCTTACGGAGCAGCAGCAGAAGCAGTAGCACCACCAAACCAAATCTGGTCCAGAGAATGTCCTTTTCCCATCCTGCTCTCAAAGTTCAACGGTCCGGGGATGACAGTCCGGATCACAACCGACTTGATTTATGACTGTCTGGGCATGAATGATCAAATTAAGAGCCTGACGATGGTTTTAGCTTAAGCAAAAGTGTGGGAAATATTCGGAACAAAGGAAAGGTTTCAGATTTATCCAAAACTTATTTATCATCATTCAGAGAAATCGAAGAACATTTATCAAAGGTATTTTGTTCAGTGAAATCAAGATACATTTGCAACTTATTATCTGCGGTATCTCTTTATTTTTTCTTCTTGAAGTATTGAATCTTTAAAACTGTCCTCCGTTGATGTGCAATTTGTCTACGCAAATACGAGGCCCGATGTCTGGCATTGCAATGCAGCCATAAAAAATATTAACAAAAAAAAAATATTAACATTTTCTATAAATATCTCTGTTTGCCTCTGTGTGTGTGTGTGCGCCGCATTCACGGCGAAATTTATAGCTTATTTATATAACAATAAAAGGAACTACCATGCAACAACGAACAATCACTGGAATAACAACACGGCAGACGGCCAGACGACTGTCGCACACTGCAAAAAAAAAGAAGGGAGACAACAACAAAAAAATAAAGGAGAGCTCGCATAAAATATTATGCATGAGCATTGTATCTCTGTCTGCGTGAGCATTCAAATTAAACAAGATGCAATGTTGGTCGGGCTAACAGTCTTCGTCTGCCTCTGCCTCAGCCACTGCCTCTTCTCCTGCCACGCCCCCCGCCCCCTCCGGGCCCGGTCGCCCATCCTCCTTTGTGGGCGTGGTCCACCGACATGTCTGCCGTCGCAGGGGCCGCCATTAAAAATGACCAACAGCTTTTGCAAAAACCAGAGAAATGCGCAGATTTTTTTGTTGTTATACATATATAAACGTACATATCGATGAATAATGGTTGGAAAGGCATTCAATTCTAACCGATCAGGATACGATGATTAAATTAAAGTGCCCCGGTGAAGTGATACTTGAAGTGCAGTGTATATATTCTGCCATTGCGAATTTATGTAAAACTAATATTTGGAATTATTTTTGTTTCTGTAAGAGTAACGAATTTTATTTATTCCTCGAATTTAAGCCCCTTTAATTTGAAATTATTTCAGAATAGTTTTGAGTTTTGGATATCTGGCAAATCTGTCAATTAATTGAAAATCATCGAGTGATCCCCATAAAAATAATAACTCAATTGCTAGCCAACAAGATATGTGATAAATCTAGCCAACTTCCGCGGTAATATTATATATTTTATTGCCCACTGCCTGTTGACATTGCAAACAAGCGCAAAACAAAAAAACAACAAAAAAATTACAATTTGATGATTTATACATGCAACCTAAATACGCGCTCGATCTCTGCAGCTTTAAATTGCCCCGTTTTGTTGCTTCTGTTGCACTCGCATTTCGCATTTGCAACTTTTTGTGGTTCTTTGCGCCGCTTTGACTATGCTTTTGTCACATTTATTGCGCTGGCATTGTTGGCATTTTGCAAATTAAACGGATTTCCGCCAAAGGCCATATCCGCTCATCCCTGCCACCGCTTCGAGTGGTAAGAGAGGGGGGAGGGGGGGGGAGCAGGGA
>JAJJHY010005742.1:12339538-12353606 GCA_021224005.1 Drosophila setifemur
GGGGGGGTGCAGTGGAGAGAGTCCTGGCATGTCTGGCGCCAGGGAAGTTCTGGTTCTGCTGGTTCTGGCCATGTTTTTCTTCGCCTGTCCATTGTCCTCCGGCTGCTGGCACTTGCTCCGCTGCTCGTCTGACACAGTTTTCAATTTGTGGCATCGTCTTTTGGCTCCGAAACTCCTTTCTGAATAATTGCCGCAAAATAGCATAAATCAAATGTGCGGCTCTAATTGCAGTTGCATGCCAGGTGATTAATTAAGCCACAAAACAGGTGCACCGCTCAGCTCTCTGCCGGTCCCGGGGTTAATCATTCAATTTAAATATCATAATTTTCGGAGCTCCAAGAGGACTCCCCTTGAATGGCTTCAAAATTAAATAGCCATTAGCCTGGCCAAGACTCGCACTCGGTGACTGACAGTCGGAATGTCAGGAGCATAATTATCCCATTTCGTCGGTCGGCTTTTGTGTGCGTCCTGTGTGTCCTGCGTCCTGTGTCCTGTGGCCAGGGTTAGCAGTGCGGAAATTGAATTTTAGGTAATTTCGTTGCATGTCATTAGGCGCAATTATGTAATAAGAGACTGCAGCAAAGTGTTGATCGATGCACTGGTCCGACAATCCCATCCCAATCCCATTCCTGCCCAGCAGGGATACCATTACCCAGCGGGTGTGAGAGAGATTGGGTGGCAATTAAGTTTATCTTTGTGGCCCGAACGCTGAAATATTTGCTTTGCCATACTTTCTGGTCTAAATATTTGATTTGCATTTTGTATTTATTAAATAAGCTAACATAAATTTGCCGATGGTTGTGGAAATTCCACGCCCATTAATTTATATTATTTCAGTTCTCGAGTGCTCCACCACCAAAAATCAGTGACCCGATTTTCGGGGTGACCACAAATTAAATTGTTCGAACTTCCTTTGCACATTTCTCAACTTATTAATTTTCCATTAAGTGTTACAAGCAATTAAACCCGGACAAGAAAACCCGTAACGAGGAGCGATGCAAAAATTATCAACACGTTCCGCTTATTAAGTGTCTGGGAAATGTATATATTCTATATACACACTCTGCCACATAAATAAGGAAAATGTCGAGTCGGCCAGGCTGAAATCCTTTCGGAAATCTGTCGCAATTGTTTGAGTAATGCCCTTGAGGAGAATGAGGGTCCTGGCATCAGGCAAAATATTGTGGAAATATTTCCGGCCAGGCATTGAAAATCCAAAGCGTTTTAGTTCGAAATATTTTGCAAGGCTCTGGCATCGGGTGCGTAAATTTCACGCTCTCCTGGATTCTCAGCCGGAGAAGGATTGCCAAGGATTCGCTAGCATCATGATGAGTCTGATTTTCATTTGGGTGGCTGCCTGGGCTGTGCGAGTTTTGGTATTTGTGCTCCGGCTTAGATTTATGCATGATGATTTGCTTTAAAGCGGAAGCCAGCGGCAGCAGCAGCAGCCAGAGATAAGGATTTTGTGGGTTAGCCTGCAAGGTGGCCACACATCCTGGTATGTATCCTGGGGCCACCCCCACCCCTCCGAGTCCTTGGCAAGGGGCATTACGCCTTGAAAGCTGCCAGCAGCCATCTGCGCCACTTGAAGCAATTTATGAAGCATTTTACTTACTTAGCTGCTGATTTACTTCCAGCCCAAGCAGCTGTCTCTCTCTCTATCTGTATTCCCCTCTCGCTTCCACAAGGACCTTCCGCCAAGCACATGTGTTTGCGATTTTTCTATGAATATGAAATAAGTCCTTCCCTCGCATGTGCGTAAATAAACAAACGGAGCAGCAAATGCTGCTGCTGCTGCTGAGGCACACACTAGTGGAAATGCCAGCAAGGACTCCCACTGTCTGCGAGTCCTGCGATCGAGTGTTTACCCAAGGCGTTGCCATCTCCAGCTCCGAATGAGATACACAAAACACACTTTACCGGTTACCGGGGATATATAACGAAATTTAATGTGCATTTTATGCAAAATCCGGATCTAGCAAAAACGGAAGAAAAACGCTCCGAAAACCCCCCGCAATAAATCCTTATTCCCAGCGTATCCCACAGATACCCATCAAGGTCAGAATCTATTGGGAGTTTCAGCCGCTGAGAGAAATTTGGGAAGGCTTACAAATGCATATATTACCAACATAACAATAATGAATAATTTGTCCAAACTTAAAAGTAATTCAAAGATTTGTGTAGTTCCCTTTTCTCCAAGTGCTTTTCTGTAGTGTGGCTGCGGAGGTTTAATCATAATTGTACAAAGCCAAAAGAAAAGGAGCCAGGACTTGGGGTTCGTTAGGGCATCTGCCGACGTCTAGCCTTGTCTTGTTGTCTATCCAATGATTTGCCAATTTCGTCTGGCGCTGTCTGTTTGGCTTGTTTACATAAAAATATTGCCAAGATGAACACGACAAACGATGGCGATGACGATGACTACGATGACGACGCCGACGTCTATGGTGGGGGCCAAAGAAAAACATAATGAGGCAGACAACACAAGTCCGGGACTGAAACGGGGAAAGGGGGAAGGAACAGCCAGACTTTCCCAGCTTTGCACTTTCTTTGGCGAATGCAAGTGGTATTGAAAAAAAAAATAGCAGACAAAGTGGCAAATAGACGCAAATGCGTGACTTTCACTTTGATGTCCCTTCGGAAGGTGGGTGGCCAAATCCCCGGACAACTGTCGATTTGACCAATGCTAGTTCTTCACTCCGATGCTGGTGTCCTGTTTGCATAGACAGGCACGTGCCATTTCCCGACTATCCCCCCTTTTTTCGGATCGGAGCACCAAGTGCAGCTGGGAAAATGCGGCGAAGTAAGCAATCAGCCATGTTTTTCATGTCCGAGGTGTGTACTCAAGTGGAACGAGGTGTCCGAGGAGTCCCTTCAGAGCAGAGAGACAGAAAGAGAGCTGTAGAGCAAGACATTAAGCAGACTCAAGGGGAATGGCTTTTGCAAAAATGCTGCAACACCTTAGAGCTTCACTCCTTCCAACCTGACCAACGCAGACGCACAGCTGCAGGCGGCGGCAAGTCAGATTCAGATTCCGAAAGTTTTTGGAAAAATTAGAGATGCTAGTCAGGTTGCAGGTGACACACCTTGAGGCGTTGCAGCGAGAAAGACAGGAGCAGATAGGGACCACAGACATGGCAGACAGGCGCAGGCTTATCAGGCCTTCAGTCAAGGGAACACAAAAACCGGAGTGCACTGAGCCGCAGGACATGCGAGTGGGTAATCAAAACCCAGAGCCTGCAATTTACTAAAAACTCAGAAGATAATAAAGCGGAAAGTTAACTTAAAATCTTTAAATGGGGTATTTAAAATTTTAAAAAAATTTCCACAAGCATTCTTTAAAGGATGCTTTGCTGATTTCTCTCAAAGAAGAATTAGTTGTCCTTTGCTGATGGATTTTTCTTCTTTTTTTTCTGCTCTAAAAGTTTTCCAAGCCAAATTGGGTGTAAATACTTAAAAAGTCGTTAGGAATGGTCAGAAGAAGCGGTCACAGACGCAGAAAGGCTCCGACTGGAGATATAGAGAAATGCAGAGAGAGAGAGAGAGGAATCCAGCGGAGTGGAAGCCTTTTTAATGAGCAGCCCCGGCATGGATGTCGACGTCATCATCATTAAAAATATGCAAGCTACGATTCTGCGATGATTGATTGGTTGGGTTCTGTTTGCTCCTTGCAGCTGCCATTAAATGCGCCTGCAATCGCGGAGCCATAAATTTGCTTAATCAAACTATTTAGCCAGCCTGTGGATGTCACGCATCGGAAGTCAAGCTGCTGCTGAGGAGGAGCGGAGGGGAAAAGGCCATGGAGCAGGGAAGGGAACGGGTTAGGGTTCGGGATGGGGATGTTGAATTCGAGTGCCAGGACGCCTCCGTAACGAGCGACTCACATGTGTTGCATGCTTTTAGGCGCTGCTCAGACGACACACATAATCCTAATTAATTGCCGGCATCGGCATCAGCAATCAGGCAGCAGAATCCTCCAGCCCAGGACCCACCGCCAGGGAGACGCAAACGAATGCGTTCCGACAGGTGCATGTGAGCACTTCGTGCGCGCCATTTACCCATCGAGTAGGAGGCAGATGCACAGTGAGAAAATGTGGCATTTCGCAAAATATCGGTGCTTAAAACTTTAGTAATTCTAAAAAGCCGGGAAAAGTGGTAAATATCTCATGGTCCCAAAATAATGCAATAAGTGTTACAATTAAATATTTCATTTTAAAATTTAAAATGCCTCACAAAATATCTCTGATCAATAATTTATTTTATGAAAATTAATATATATGGATTCAAGGTAAAACAATTATATATTTTCTCCTATTAAAAAATGTATAAAATCATAAATACCAGGCTTTTCCGGATTATTCATAACTCTTTAAAAACACTTTAATCATACATATCATCCCAAAATAAAGCTTAATATTTCAAATAAAAACCAATATTATTTCACTGAAATTAATATCTCTTTATATGGATTCAAGCTAATAAAATATATTTTTACTCCTTGTCAAAAATGTTAAAAAAACATATTCCAGAAAATTATGCATGTCTCTTTAAAAACACTTTTAATTATATATATATCAACCCAAAATATAGCTATAATCATTTCAATTAAATTTTGAAATATCTGCCAATCTCTGATCAATAATTTATTTAACTGAAATTAATGTCACTATATTTTTTCACTATTAAATAAATGCATAAAATCATAAATATAAGGCATTTGAAAATTAAACATAACTCCAATTATTTTATCAGTACGTATATCTATCTTTTTTCTACGCCTCTTTTTGAGATGAGTCAAACTGCAATGATTGACATTATTCCTGATAACCATAGAAGAAAAAAACCCAAAATGACAGCATGAAACATGGATATTGTGTGGGGTTTTTTCTTGTTGTGTATCTTTCCGATTGCCATGCCAGTGCGCCATTATTTCCTTTTGATTTGCTTTGGCTGCAAAAGTCGTGGCGGGTTGAATGGCGTTCTAGACCGGGGCGAGAGACGCATTTCATGCACTCGGCTGAGCTTTCGAGTTGCTTAACGCGTTTGATGTTTGATGCCAGCTCAACGGGCCACCTCCCAGGCTCCATGCCCCTGCTCCTGCTCCTCCTCCTCCTCCTCCTGCTCCCTCTGCCTCCTCCCGCTCCCTCCTCCCTCTGCCTTCACCCGCTCCCTACTCCCTCCTCCTATTCATAAAATTAAATGCATGCTGCGTTTGGTGACGGCCCAGAAATATCTCGTATGGGGAGACGAGGACACACATATCCCTGGGCAGACATCTTGCTCGAAAGTTATGTGACAGACCTTTTGCCCGCTGACGGATAATTGGGCCCACGAAAAGTTGAATTCCTGCGACCTGACCTTTAAGAAAGACAGGGCCAATACTCCACAATCGGAGATCTGGAAAACCCAAGAGCCTGCAATTGAGCTGGCCGCTCATCCCCAAAGGAAACAGAAACAGAGAGAAAAATGGCAAAAGTTTCCGTTTCCCAACACAAAAAGTGGTTCGGGGGCCCATTAAACAAGCCACAATAATCGATGCCGGAGTCGAACATCGAAGACTCCGTTTGGCTGGCTAATTTTCTTATTTTGGGGAAAATCGGGAAAGGCGGGAAAGCGGCGGGGAAAAGGCAGGGAAAAGGCTTAGGGAAATGAAAAAGGGACGGCACACTGTTCCGGACTGCTGGCCCCGAAGTATGCAACGCAATTTTAATTAGTTTGGAAAAGTATTTTAATTTTTGCAATTTGAGTGCCACACGGCGGCGAAAAACTGGCAAGAGGAAAATCTTGGGACACGCCACGCTCCCTGCGGCAGCGAGGCCCGAATTATTTAAGGAATTCCTCTCCTTTAATGATTATTAACATTATTAGTTGTAATGAGCGTCGTCAGCGCGTTTTAAAGTTAGCCAATTGAGGCGTGGCAAATTCAAAGTGCGTTGGGCAAAATATATAAAAAAAAAACCAGAAGAAAACCCGACCGAAAAACAACAACAAGAGGCCGCCGGAAAAAATCGTCCCCAGCAAATGCAGGGAAAGTTGAAAAAGTTGTGAGAAAATTTTTGCAATTATTTTTCTGTTTTAATGTAATAGTGGATTCCGCCCCCTTTTTTTTATGATTATTTTTTTTGTTTTATTTCCCGCTGCACGTTCTACGCTTTCAAACAAAAAACTTTGTTTAAACTATGTGGCCGGTCGTCCGGGTTGGGTTGGGTTTGGGATGGGTTTGGGAATTGGTTCGGTTCGGTTCCAGCCAGCCATCCGTCTACGACTACGGCTACTCTCCTCCGGCTGACTCAACTTGCCTCAACTCAACTCTCGACTCTCGACTGGCCAGTTTAGCGGTTGCGTCGGGCACGCCGGAAAGTATGCTTTGATTTTTGGTCCCGGCCATTGCGTGGAATGCAGTGTTCGAATTGTTTGGGCCATGGTTTTGTGTGGACTGCACACAAACACACCCACACACACATATATACATACATATAAATTTTATTTTTGGATATGCCAAAGTTTTCAAATTAAAGGCACAAGCTTTGACGGAAAGTTTTTTGGGGATTGCGGGCGGCTCTTTTCCGTGATTAGTGATTGCGTTTGGTTCTTGAAAGCACTTACCTAAAAAGAGAACAAAAATACAGAGAAAAAAAAGTGTTAATTAAAGTTTGATTTATTGGGAATGCTTTGGGGAAGTTTTTATGTGCTGCATCAACTTTAATGGAAATGCGGCGGTATAAAGAAATATGTTGATCAAATAATTGGATCAACAAGTCGTTTAATATTAAATTAAATGATGCAAAAAGTAAATATGGTTACAATGTGTTTTTTTTATCCTTAAAGCCCGGTCACCTTATCAATCCCATTTTCGGCTCGAATTCCCATGGCAACACTGATAACTATCGGAAAATACGAGTCTGCTGCTGGGGGCCCCAACTTAATTACACACAACTCATTTGCCGCACACAAAAACAACACCCGAATGCGCCACATGGGACATGATCCCAGCCTCCGTCGTCTGGGCTGGAAATGTGTGGAAATAGGAACCCAAAACGAGACTCGGCGACCACCGACAACACATGACAAACAGCAGAAGCTGGAGCTGGGCTGGAGCTGGAGCTGAAACAACAACCGAGGAACCCAGTCAGCCGTGGCCCCAGCTCAGACTTTTGTTTATATGTCATAAAAATTACTCATACGTTAATAATTTAAACGGATGGCTGTTGATGATGGCCAGCCGTGGGCGACGGCCATACGGAAGGAGAGGCAACGGAGGAGGCGGAGTCTGTAAATTTGCTTTGCCAATATGAAACCAAAGGCTAACTCGAAATCAATGTGAAATGAAAACCAAATAAGCTCTCTCCCCCCCCTGGACTCATCGGTTGTCCTGCTGCGATGTCCCCGATCAAACACAAGGCCATCACCATCACCTCAAGCTTGTTTGCTCTGATGCCCGATAAGTTTCGTTATCATGTTGGAAAATTCATAACCAAGGCAATGACGACCGAAGAGCACATCATCCGATGTCTGTTTGCGAAAATTGAGTGTATATATGTGTGTGTGTGTGAGTGTGTGTGCGTGTGTGTGTGTGCGTGTTCATTATTTCATCAATAAAACAACACAGCAATCAATACTGTAAGATGTCCTTTTGTTTGCTCTGAATACGTTGCCCCCGAGTAAATACCCGGCATATGTGTGGAATCATTATAATTATTCATGAAGCAATATCATGGATATCAAATCCGAAGTAATTTTGGAGGATAAGTTTCCATTTTATTGTAAAGGAATTCCCATTAATACTGATATTACTATTTCGTTGAGAGTGCTTAAATAAGTTCTAAGGAATTTTGGGTTTTCTTGGACCAAAGAACGAAGGATTCTTCAGCATTTTCGCATTATCCGGTTCTCCTGGCTTTTTTTCATTGACCGGTTTCTTGTTTATGTTTTGATCATTGAAGTTCCTTCGACCCATTGCAGCAAAGGGCCACATCAGGGACGAGCCTTTTCCGGGCTCGTCCTTAAGGTAGCCTCCTCTGCTGAAAGGAGTCGGGGGAAGGGTTCGTTGCAGCCAGTAAATCCTTAAAGTGTCATTGATACTCAGCTGTTTAGGGTTGGTCATCGATTGGGACATGAAGAAGTTCGTATCCAGCCAGGGAGATCGGTTGGAGTCGGGATTAGCCCCGAAAATATTGCCTAGAATCGAAGAGGGGAGTTGAGGGTTGAAGGACAGCCCTCTGTCAACCGTTCCCTCCAGACTGGGGAAAGGACCACAGAGAGCGTCGAGCAGGCCACAACTTCCTCCTTGCCGTCTGATCGGTGCTAAGAAAATCCCTTCCAGGTTTTGGAACTTCACAAGGCTATTGTCATCAGTCGGACTTATCTTTTTCAAATCCTTTTCTTGTGGCATTAAGGGGATAGTGTTTTTTTCATCCCCTTTGTTTTCTTTTTTCTGCAATTTTTTTAGATCCTTCTCAGAGCATGTTTTCTTTTCTTTCACCACCTGCCACCTCTTCCTCAGTATTGCCATCAAGCCTATTTCCTTCTCCTCCGCTCCAGAGAATTTGTCTGAACATTTTGTGTTTTCGTCATCCTTGTTTTTCATTTGCTTCAATTTATCACATTCCTTTTTTAGTTCGTCCTCAGCACATTTCTTTTTCACTTCTAGTTCGGCGCATTTATTTTTTAGTTCTTGTTTCTCGAGGAGTTTTTTATGTTCAAATTCACCGCACCTTTTCTTTCGCTTATTTTCCGCACGTTTTTGATTTAATTTAGCAAATTCCTTTTTTAGCTCGTCTTCAGCGCATTTCTTTTTTAGTTCTAGTTCGGCGCATTTTTTTTTTAGTTCTTCTTCCTCGCAGAGCCTTTTCAATTCAAGTACACCACTTCTTTTCTTTTGCTCATTTTCCGCATATATTTCATTTAATTTAGTTTTTTTTTTATTTAGTTCGCATTCAGCACATTTCCTTTTTAGTTCTAGTTCGGCGCATTTATTTTTTAGTTCTTCTTCCTCGCAGTTATTTTTATGTTGATCTTCAGAACTTTTTTTCTTTGGCTCTTTTTCTGCAGGATTCCTATTTAATTTAGCACATTTCTTTTTTAGCTTGTCTTCAGCACATTTCTTTTTTAGTTTGTCTTCAGCACATTTCTTTTTTAGTTCATCCTCGGCGCATTTCTTTTTCAGTTCTTCTTCCTTACATTTCTTTTTCAGTTCTTCTTCCTTACATTTCTTTTTCAGTTCTTCTTCCTTACATTTCTTTTTCAATTCTTCTTCCTTACATTTCATTTTCAGTTCTTCTTCCTTACATTTCTTTTTCAGTTCTTCTTCCTCACACATCTTTTTAAGTTCATATTCGCCACACCTTTTCTTTAGCTCATTTGCCATACGTTTTTTATTTAATTTAGCACATTTATTTTTAAGTTTGTCTTCAGCACATTTCTTTTTTAGTTCGTCTTCAGCACATTTCTTTTTTAGTTCATCCTCGGCGCATTTCTTTATCAATTTTTCTGCCTCAGATCTCTTTTTAAGTACATATTCACCACACCTTTTCTTAAGCTCATTTTCCGCACCTTTTTTATTCAATATAGCACTTTTCTTTTTTGGTTTGTACTCGGCGCATTTCTTTTTTAGTTCGTCTTCAGCGCATTTCTTTTTTAGTTCTTCATTGGCACATTTTTCTTTTAGCTCCGCATCAGCGCATTTTCTTTTTAGTTCTTCATCGGCACATTTCTTTTTTAGCTTGTCTTCTTGAAGATTTGTTTTGCTAGCCTTATTTACCTTTTTCTTTTTTAGGGAGCCTTCTACACACTTTTCTTTTGGTTCATCTTCAGCTTGATCTATCTTCTCTTGTTCTTTTTCAGCCAATATCTTTTCTAGTGCTTCTTCTGCACGTTTTTGCCTTTGTGCATCTTCATTCTTTTTTTTTAATATACATAGTCGCTTGTAATGCATCATGGCACTTTTCCTCTTCATTTTGGTAGCCTCCAGTTTTTTCTTTGCAGCCGCTTCTACGCACTTCCATTTCAATTCTTCCTCATCACATATTCTTTTCTGTTCCTCAGATTGTTCAGATTGTTTCTTTTCATCATTTTCGGTGCTGTTTTTATTCTCTTCAAGCTTCGAACATTCACTCCTTGATTCGTCCTTGGCGGATTCGCCATCCAACATCCGATCTTCGAGTATATTTTTCAAGTCCTCGCATCGCTTTATAATGCAATCGATTTGATTTATAATGTCCTGTGTATGCGTCACCTTCAATGTACCCATTGTCCTGAAGTTCTTTTGGGTTCCAGGTTTGGGTGACCAAATGTTATTGGGAGCTTTGAGCATCAGAGTTTCCTTGTTTTCCGAACTCGTACTCCATTTCCCTTTCGGTAGATTATATCTTTTGGGCTGCTGCTGATCACGATTCTGTTGGTAGCGTAACCGGAATCCTTCCTTTGAGTCATCATCCTTATCCCATCTCTGGCTGACGTTGTCGCCCTTCGAATCCTCCAGGATTTGCTGCTGCACTAGCCTAATGCACTCTGACACCATTTTTGCCACTTGAACTTCCAGTCTGTCAATTGGGTCCGATTTTTCATTATATGGAACCAGTTCCTTGTCGTCTTCATTTGGATCTTTCTTTGGGATTGGATTCTCAGAGGAAAACGTTTTGGTTTTGGGTAGAAACAATTTATCATTTGGCTTACCCACAGGGTTCTCTTTAAGCGATTTCCCACATTCCGAGGTTATATCTTTGTCGCACCCAACTCTCACATTTGGACTCTGGTGCTCTACTTCGGAGATACATTTAATTTGTTTGTCCTTGGCATATTGATATAAGTCCATTGAATACGTTGGTCTGCTGAGTCTAAAGGTCTTCCAGGAATCAGAGGCTTCCAGCTTCTCATTGTCAAAGAGTTTCTCTTCTTGGATCGCCAATTTTTCCAAGGGAGGAGGATGCTCAGACGATTTCTCACATGGGATCACATGGCTATCCCTATTCTCAGATTGCTCAACCTGGCTTTTTTGTAAGTCCTCGGCGTTCTGGTAGAAGACTTCGGATCTCCTGACCCCTAAATCCTTGCACCGATCCAAATTTTCCATCTTAGCACTGTCAAATAGCTTTTCTTCTTGGGACCCCAATTTTTCCAGTGAAGAAGGAAACTCAGACGATTTTTTGTCCTTGACCACCTCCTCACTCAAATTTGGATTCATATCCTTTTTCTCTGAGCCTTCCTGATTGATACATTTAATTTTTTCCAGGGTAAGAGGGAGATCCGGCAATTTCCCCCATGGGTGCGAATCATTTTCCTCAGAGGTTTCCATTTGGTTTCTACATTTCATATGTCTATCCTCGGCGAATCGTAATGATTCACTTGGTTTCTGGACTCCACAGGATTTGCAGTGATCGAAGTTTTCCATCTTAGGATTGTCAATCAGCTTTTCTTCTTGGGCCCTCAGTTTTTCCAGTGAAGAGGGAAACTCAGGTGATTTCTTGCAGGTGTCCTTGGCCACCTCAACACTCAAATTTGGGTTCATATCGTTTTTCCCAGAGTCCTCCTGATTGCTACATTTTATTTGTTTGTCCTCGGGTAACTGAAATATTTCCCTAGGTTTTTGGACTTTATAGGACTCGCAGCGATCGAAGTTTTCCGGCTTGGCACTATCTTCTTGGGTGGAAAGGGCAAGTTCCGATGAAGGATGTGGATTTTCTTTGGATTCATGAATATTTTCTTGTTTGAGGGCAGAAACTTTCCCAATTATGGCAGACTCTTCTGGTCCCTGTGGTGCATCTAATTCTTGCATAACAAAATCTTTGAATTTTGCACCTTTAATCTCCGCATTCGTCGGAGGTGGAGAAGGAATTTCCCACTGATCATTTTGTTCCTTCTGAAAGGCCGCTACAATTTGTTCCTCTGAGGGCAAGTTAATCGTTTTGGCTTTATCTTTCATTAACTTATCCGTTGCCAGTTGGGTTAACTTCTTCTGCATTTGCTTCTTGTAGTTGGCCTTGTAAAACAAAACCTGACTTTTATCCGCAGTTTGTTCCGCCATCCTCCTTTGCTCCTCATATTTCCCCTCCAGCAGTTGATCCTTCACCTCCTTGGACTTCTTCACAATCAGGTTTAAGATATTCTTGAATGTAGACTTTGGCTCCTTGCAATCATAATATGTTTCTGCATCGAAGGACTCGGATAAACGAAGAGGTGGGAGTTTTTTAGCTTGTTTCATCCTTCTTGTTTTTAACTTGGCTTTTTTCTTTTGCGGAATTATGGGTTTTGGGTTAAAGTCGAACATTTCGGTTGAATCATTATTCATCAGCTCCATCAATCGTCCGCTGATATCCTCGGAGTTTTTTTTCGGTCTGGGTACTTGACGTAGCTTCCATTTCTGCAAACCGGTCGAAATTCTGTCATTGCTCATCTCCTTGCGGTAGAGCTTACCCTTCCGGCTATACAGACAGATGTCCTTGGGCCGGCTGGGTACTTTGTCACTAAGGCTTCGGGTTTGGGAGACTCTCTTATCCAGAGATGGACTCCCCTTAATCATGCGACTGGAGCGAATGTCTCCGACTTTAGGAGGATCGATATGGATCCTCTGCATCCCCTTATATTGGGCATGGAGGAAAGCTGGCGTGGAGTAAGGCCATCGACTCTTATACCTCTGAATGCTCGAGGGCACGGCATCGGCCAAAGGACTGAGTTGGGGAGAGGTGAGCAGGCGTTTCATCTGAAAGCCGATGCACCTGCGAAACATGGCAAGGAGGGCAAACCAGTGCTGCAGGTGACTCCTTCAATTAAAAAAAAACGGCGAATTTTTTCGTGGAATAGTCACGGGAGATTTTTATGTAAAACTAAACAAACTGAAAGAAAACTCATGACTTGGCAGATGATCGGGATATGCATCTCACCAACTGCTCCTTAAACTTGGAACTGGTTTTCCTCCTCCAACAGGATTTTCTTTGCCTACTCTTAAACTCTTGGATTAACCTCTTTCTTGTCTTCATCTTGGCCAATATCTTTCTTCTGAGTAAGTTCCTTGCATTTTCCTTTCTCTACTGCTTTATTCTTTTCCTATTGACATTTATCTTCGTGTTCTTCTTTGCTGTTTTCTTTGCTCTTCTCTAGGAGCTTGGCAGCCCCTTCAGAGCACTCCTTCAGCTGCGCTGCATCCTCAGACATCTCAGCCAGCGATGGCCGCCTTTTCCTGCTCCTTGTCTATGGTGCACTCGTCCTTGGCCTCCTTTTTGCTTCTAACACTCCTCCAGAGAGTCGTTTTTTTCTGCTTCCCAGCACACTTCTGGGCTTCCTGGACTTCATCGCCTAGATCAACTGGGCTTCAGACAGAAGGTCCTTGTGCCTTTTTTAGGGGCCTTAGTCTTCTGGGCCCTGCACTTGTTCAACTGCCCCTTCAGAATTAACAAAATTGTTAGCTGTTTCAAACAGCCATATTAAAACAGATTGTTCTAAAAATAAAACTAGTTGAGAAAGGGAAAGTATACTCAGTTGTATATAAATATATAGTGCTAGAAGGATGGAGATGGAAAGTAGGGACATTTACCAATGACTCACTTGGGAATAATTTGATTCACTTTCTCCGGGAGTGTTGTGTTAACAACAACATTACATTTTCATGCAAAATCGTTTTCCCATTTTCCCCCGGTGATTCCGAAAACTCGCTTACCTTGCACCAACAATTTTCCAATCTTTGCTCCAACCTCAGCAATGACAACAACGCAGCAACAAAGCCACAACCACGACAGGGAATCCTTGCACACACACACACACATCCTTCCCAAGTAGGCAGGCGGCAGACAAACAATTTTGTCGAACATAAAATCGAGCACAACTTAATTAAATGTTAAAAGCGCGACCGCATCGCGTCTGTGGCTGTCAAAGGTGTGAATGCAAAGGGGGTGGAAAATGGGTGGGGGGGTGGCTTTCCTGGGGGTTGCTGGAAAATGCCATCATCAGCCTGCAAGACGCTGACAGACGCTAACTTCATTTTCGGCGGGCTGCTTCAAATTAGCAAACCTGTCAACTGTCAGCGAAGCGAGTCGAGCAGAAAGGGGGTTGAGCTGGGGGTAGGGGTCGGGGCTAGGGG
>JAJJHY010005742.1:12353666-12375455 GCA_021224005.1 Drosophila setifemur
AGGAGGAAGTTGCTCTGCGAACTTCGCTCCAGTCTATAGTACTATATATGCGTGTGAGTTTGTTTGTGTGTGGTGAATTATGGCATGTCTACTTCCGCCTGCCAGCCAAAAACCCCAAGCACCAACCCCCAACCCCCAATCCCAACCCCATTGCGTTGTTTGTAATTTGTTAATTTCCCGCATTTAGAAATTAATTTTCACTTCATGCGCCGCCAAGCAGACAACAGCAGACGCAGGCGGGTTCGAGTGGAGTTCACCTGTGCGAGGCAACACTGTCGCACATAAGTGTGCTTTAACATTCCTCCTCCTGGTGCTACAAACTTGCGCCGCAATTACGAGTGTATGCCACCAGCCATGCACCACCCACCGCTCACCTACCACCCACTACCCCACCACCCACTGACCACCTCACCTCGGGCTCATTGCGTATTTAAATTCCTTTATGTTGTCATTAATTTCTGCAACTTGTTCGGCATTGTCGCCTGTTAATTTTTAAGCGAAAACTCTGCCCGAACCGAGTCTGGCATGTGTTTGACACGTTTACATTTTAATTGCGCACATGTGTACGAGTACGAGGGAAATGCTCTTTTCCCAGCCGCACTGAGCGGCGGGCGGAAAAGTGAAATGGCCGCTTTTCGGTGGGAAGGCGTCGTGGGAAACTTTAATTGCATTATTATGTCGGCCAGCAGCAGGTGTGTGAGAGAGTCCCAAGTCCCAAGTTAAAACCAAAATCGCAGCCCAATTTCGTGGGGAATTTAGGCCACACTCGCAGAGAAGAAAAACTAAATGATTTTGATATCAAAGAGTGAAGATTTTCTTTGAATTGGCCAACAGAATATTAAAGAAGCTGGAGAAATTACATATTAAGACCTTAAATATGTCCCTAAATAACAATCTAGAACCTAGACAAAAAATATATAATAAAATGTAAAGCATACATAATTTTTTTCAAATTACTTCATCTTAATTATTTTTCAGTTCCCTTTAAATACAAATATTGCCCTTAGATACATTTCTCAACTTCATAGACACCGAAAATTCTGTCGTTAGAGTTCTGTAATTTTATTATTAGAGTTCCCTTAGCCTTCAGAACATCTTAGCCTAAATTGTATGTATTAAATTTAGTTAATAACGATGGCCTTGGGGGATTTCCTCACACGCTCTCTTCAGAACGATCTAAAGCAGCTCAAATGGCACCGAATACTCTGCAGATACTACAGGGGATCGCTGGCCGCACCAAAATCTTGCAGATACCAAAAGTGTTTGTACAAAAAATCGCATGTAAAGTATATTTTCAAGGTGGACATTGAGAACCCAAGCTATGTGATGCGAATTTCCCGGATATTTTCGCCGCTTGCCAACGTGCAACCAATTCGCGGGTTTTCCAAAAAGACCCAAGAAGAGTGTCCTTATTCGGAGGAAGTTATTTCGCTCCCGCTCTGCAGGATGGCCAGGAAGAGGAAACATTTACTAGCCATGAAAGAGAAGGCGGCAGAAGCTAACCAAAAAATGTTGCAACTCAATGATCCCTGCAAGGAGGATGATCATTTAGAGAATCCTTGCGAGGAGGATGATCACTTGGAGAATCTGGACAAACCGATGCGGGCTTTCCAGTTCGTTTCGCCTCTGCCTACCATGGAACGATGGTCCATTGATCCGTTGAGTGATCAAATTTGCGTCCAGCAATATCGAATGTACTCCAAGCAGGCCGATGAGGATAAGGCGGACAATAAGGAGGACAACAAGGCCGCTCCGCTCTGCAGGACGGCTAGGAAGCGGAAACATTTGATGGCCATCCAGCAGAAGGAGAAGGAAGCCAAGGATGTGGCTCAAGAATGCGCAGAGCCGACTCTCGATGAGGGCGTCGATGAATTGAAGTTCAATTGCACACTGAATTGGCAGATAAAAGAGTGCATGGATACACAATACAAGGCTCTGTGCGATGATATGAAAAAATTGGAAGAGGAACATGATCCGCCGGCCATTGAGAAGCTCGTCCAGTGCATGTTGGAGGGCATCAAGAAGGGATGCGTCCTGCATGCCGAGAAGAAGGTCTGCGAGGTGAAGGATGCCAAGCAGAATGCCGTGGAAATAGCTGCCGCTGCGGAGAAGGACAAGCGGGAGGGAAAGAAGAAGTCCTGCAAGGAACTGGCCGATGAGCAGGAGAACATGGACGAGAAGAAAAAGCATCTCCTCAAAAAGCAGAAGGAGCAGGCGGAGCTCAAGAAACTGCTCGATGACATCAAGACCAAGTGTCAGGAGGCTCACTGGAAGGCTAAATGCAGGCAGCAAGCGGAGAAGGAACAACAGGCCGCCATTGAAAAGGCCTGCAAGGAAGAGGCGGCCCTGAAGAAATGCCAAGAAGCTACGGCCATGAAGAAATGCGATGAGAAAATTGCCCAAATGAAGTGCGAAGAAGAAGCGGCTAAAAAGAAACTCGAAGAGGAAGCAGCGGCCTTGAAGAAATGCCAAGAAGCCGCTGCCAAAAAGAAAGCCGAATTGGAAGCGGCTAAAAAGCAATGCGAAGCAGAAGCGGCTAAAAGGAAGTGCGAAGAAGCCGCTGCCAAAAAGAAATGCGAAGAAGATTCGGCTAGAAGGATATGCGAAGAAGCCGCGGCCAAAAAGAAATGCGAAGAAGAAGCGGCTAAAAAGAAGGCCGAAGAAGAAGCGGCTAAAAAGAAATGCGAAGCAGCGGCGGCTAAAAAGAAAGCCGATGCTGCGGCTAAAAAGAAACGCGAAGAAGAAGCGGCTAAAAAGAAATGCGAAGAAGAACAAGCGGCTAAGAAGAAATGCGAGGCTGAAGCGGCTAAAAAGAAATGCGAAGAAGAAGCGGCTAAGAAGAAGTGTGCAAATAAAGATCCATGTAAGAAAGACTCAGCTAAGAGTAAATGCGAAGAGGAAGCGGCTAAAAAGAAATGCGAAGAAGCCGCTGCCAAAAAGAAATGCGAAGAAGCAGCTGCTAAAAAGAAAAGCGAAGAAGAAGCGGCTAAAAAGAAATGCCAGGCAGAAGCGGCTAAAAAGAAATGCGAAGAGGCCGCTGCCAAAAAGAAATGCGAAGAAGCTGCGGCTAAAAAGAAATGCGAAGAAGCTGCGGCGAAAAAGAAAGCCGAAGAAGAAGCGGCAAAATTGAAATGCGAAATGGAAGCGGCTAAAAAGAAATGCCAAGAGGCAGCGGCCAAAAAGAAATGCGAAGCCGAAGCGGCTCAAAAGAAATGTGCCGAAGCAGTGGAAAAAAAGAAGAGCGAAGAAGAGGCGGCTAAAAAACAGTGCGAAGAATTAGCGGCTAAACAGAAATGCCGAAAGGCAGCAGCTGAGGAAGCCAAAAAAAAGAAGCAAGAAGAAGAAGCGGCCAAAAAGAAAGCCGAAGATGCCAAGGTTGCAAAGGAATGTAAATCGGTAATGGAAAAAAAGAAATCCGCAGAGGCCGAGGCTAAAAAGGAATGCGAAGAAGCAGCGGCCAAAAGGAAAAACAACGAAGAAGCCGCTGCCAAAAAGAAATGCGAAGAGGCTGCGGCTAAAAAGAAACAAGCAGAAGCTGCGGAAAAAAAGAAAAAGGAGGAAAAAGAGCGAAAAAAGAAATGCGATGAACATAAGAAGCAAACCCAGGCGGCTGAAATCAAAAGAAAGGAGGAAGAGGCCAAAAAGAAATGCGAGGCTGCTGCCAAAAAGGAAAAAGAAGAAGCCGCTGCCCAAGAAGCCGCAGAAGCCGCTGCCAAGAAGAAAGCCGAAGAAAAGGCTGCCAAACGGAAGTGTGATGCCACAATAAAGCGTTTGGATGAGGCGCAAAAGTCCAAGGATACCAAGCAGAAGGATGATTGAGGATCGGGCGAGGAATTACCAACGAAAGGCCATCTCCAACTCCAACTCCAACTCCAAATAAATTGAGAAAGCGTGTGGAGAACCACTGGGAAGGCTGTCTCTTTTCTTTTTTTTTAACCAACACATATTATGTTTAAATAAATATTTGTTTATTTTTTACGGCCTTAGCTGACCAATTGCTGAATTGCAAGCCAGTTTTGATTAATCTTGAAGAGATGGGCGGGGAAAAAAGAAAACAAAATGCTTAAAGCCGCCATTGTTCGTCACGGAAAAGGCAACAAATCCGCTAAGTACTGGCTTGGTAGGAGACACAATGATGATGAGGCTCCGGAGAGAGAGCGAGGAGTCACCAGTGGCGGAGGGCGACAAACATTTGTGCCCGCTTGTCTTGTTTATTGTCATCCATCATGCCGAGGCTTTCCGTGGCCAGGAGTATAGTCTTCGGGCGCTCGAATTGCGGTTGCCAGCCATCTGGAGGTGGGAAAAACGGTAGCCGGGAGCCGGGCTCCCAACAAGCGGAGTTTGCTCATCCAGGCAACCGGTCCTCGGCCTCATTTAGACATTTTGCTGCGCATTTGCCATTGTCAACTGCTACTAGCCCTCGTCCTCCTCCTCTCGAGTCCTCCTCGCTACCTCCTCCTCCCTTCTCCCTCCTGCTCCTCCTCCTCCTCCTCCTCCTCCCTCCCTTCTGCTGGTTACATTTCCACAAGGTTCTTTTTTTCAGTTGCTGCTGCTGCTGCTGCTGTTTCTGCTGATTGTTGCACAAGGATTTGTCAAGGATAAAACACTCGAGGGCAGTCAGTCGACATTGTCGTCACCGACGCTGCTTCATCACGATTACGTTTATGATTATGTAGCTACAGTTGTCCTGGCCCGTCGGAATGACATTTTGGGGGGGTGGGTGCCACAGACACATCCCCCAGCCCATTCACACGTTGCACGATCCACGTGGCACAATGCGATGGTTATTGATTTTCCCGCAAGGAATGCATCCGAATGGAAGGGATGCTTAGAGCAGACCGGCCTTGAGTTTAGTCCGGAAATTGCACTGGGGGAAAAATATCAAAAAGGGTCGCAGGAGATATGGAAATAAATCTAAAAGGTTTTTTTTAAAGAAACATTTAAGCAATTTAAATACCAGTAAACTGCGTTTATTGCTGTACCTAAGAGATACTTTCTCTTTAGTTAGTTAGAAGACTTTTCCCTCGGTGTTGCCTTTCCGGCAGTTTGGCAATCCGTAAGATATTAAAGCTTAGCTGCGATTTTCAATATGGGTTGCAGGCGACCTTGGATGCCCCTTAATGTTGCTATTCGGAGCTCAATTATTTGTCCGCTTCAGGAATGTTTGCTGCATACTTTCGGTGGCCTCGATTCTAATGTTTGGGTTTGGGTCGGGATTTCGTTGGGCAAACACACTTCATCCGCCGAATGCTAAATGCCAAATGCCAAATGCAAAAGCAGGACCAAAAGTGCCGGCGACAGGAGCCACTGCGGTTGCCAAATTATATGCAGTTGTGGTTGCGCGTGGGCGGGGCATGTGGTTAGTTCAACAAAAATGTCACACACACACTCGCACACACACGTGAAAGTAGGGCCCCAAAAACTGGGTCATCGACCTGGTAGTAGAGACATTAAAGCCAAATTAGCGCGCTGCAAGAAACCGGCAAAAGTTCAACAGCAGGGAATGTCATGCCACTACCGAAACACTTGGCCAAAAGTTTCGGTTTCACTTGGGCCTCGTGCCTTGATTTTTGCCTTTTTGCCAGGTGGCTTCCCAGCTTCCTGCCTTCCGATCTCCCCGGAATCCGCTCCCAGCTTCGTTGTTGTCAACTTCCGGCGAAGTCCGTTCGTCGCCTCGGTTGTTCCACCTGTTCCGCTTGATTGTTCTCGGGGCTCCCTCATCATGAAAGGTTAATGACGGCTGCTGTCAGCGCCGAAGGTCACATCTAAAGCAGGACACCCATCCTCCACCTCCACCCAAGGCACCGCCAGCTCCCTCCCGCCTTTTGTTGGGTCAAGCGTGCAGCAGGTAAAAGTTTCACTCCCCACAGTGTTACACAAATACACGGAAAACTCCGAGGTCCGGAGTCGCCGGGTCGGGAGTCCGGAGTCCAGAGTCCGGAGTCCGGGCCTGTGCTAAATAGCGGGATATACAAAGTATGGCCGTGTGGACTCAGGGGGGGGAGGGGACTCCGGGGGGTATCAGAGCGTAAAAGTTAAATGAAACGAAACACGTTAATGGCCTCTGAGAGCTGTTGGCAACGGGGATGGAGAGGGGAGGAGGAGGTGGAGAGGGTGGTGGAAAGGTGAGAGGATGCTGCGTTAAAGCCCGGCTCGATGGAAAGTGAAATCTTGCAGTCGCCTGGCCCAAGAGCCATGTAATAAAATGATATCGTTGGCTTAGTTAAGTAGCAATAAGCTGGAAAAGGCAGCCGCATCCCGAAAATTCGTTGGCCGACTCTCAATCACGGCGTTTCAGGTTGATATTAAGTTATTTAGGCTATTTGGACTTGCTCGGCTTGGTCATTAAAGCCAAATTACGGTATATTAGGTTACCGTTAGTTGGGAGTGAAAATTCATCGGACTTTCTCCGGTGCCAGTGGCAGAGCCGGCAAACTTTCTCCACCAGTTTTTTCGCCGAGCAACATTTTTCAACCTTGTGCTTCGATTAAAGTTATCAACGACTTTGGCCCGGAATTTGGTGTGCAGCTAATATTGCTGCTAATTAACAGCCTGGGAGCGTGGAGCAAATCCCCCCGGCTTAAAGCGAATCAATTTTCCATCCCTCTGCTGGATTGCAGCCGATTGTTAAAGTATACAAAGAAGCGGCTCCGCAGGACGAGCCGAAAAAAAAGAAAGAAAAAGCACTGAGAATTATGTATCACTTCGTTACGACTTACTTCCACTTAATTTATTTTCACTTGCCTTTGCTGCAAGGAAAAGCAAAGGGCGAGCAAGGAAAATGCCGAGCGGATGGGCGGGCAACTTTGTCTGGGGCCCGGGAAACTCGTTGGTCGGTCGGTCGGTTGGTTGGTTGGTTTGGAAAACCCGAAAGAAGTGCAAAAGAAGAACGACTTGTACATTACACAGTTGGTCAATAAAGTCTGCACACATGTTTGTCTTGCGAGCAGTAAAGCATACATATATATATATATATATATGAGTGGGGTATATAAATATATATATCAGAGCCCGAGGGCAATAACTTTAATGAATATCTCTTTTAAGTGAAGGACTAAGGGAAATATAAGCTTTATTGCTGAAAGGAAAACCTTTTCCAGCTGTCAGAAGTTTCAGAAAATCAAGGAAATCTTAATTTTTCTAATTAAGCGATTTTGAATATCATATTGCACTGAAATTTAGCAATAGTTTGTTTTTTATTTTTTAAGTATTTAGCAATGCTTCTCAGAATAGTTTTAATTATTTTCAGGACATTTTCAATTGTTATCATGCTCTTCAGATTAGTATTAACTCCTGTATTATAAATATATATATATATATTCCTACGTAAAGTAACCAAACTTAGTTTACCCACTGTCCGATCTCTGGCCAAAAGGGAAGACGTGGCCCGCAGGCGTTAACCGACAACTGGCAACAACTTTAGCCGGGCCAAAAGCACTTGACTTTGCATTTGTCTGCAACTGCAGGTTGCAGCGCTTTCGGCCTTCACACCTTTTGTTAGACTGTTGCTATTACTGCTCCCATTTTCCATTTCCCATTTTCGCCGGCCTGGCTCCATTTCGGAAAACGCCTTTCCAACGGCCAGCGCATAAATTCTCAGGTGTGCAATTTAGTGTGCGGCCAATTTTTGTCGGTCTGGGCAGGAAGTGGATGTGGATGTGGATGTGGATATGGACGTGGATGTGGATGTGACTGCAGATGGAGGAGGAAGTGGAAGTGGTAGTGGAAGTGGCAGCGGAGGAGGATGCCCACCAGCGGCTGTTACTTTTTGACCACACGATGGCCCACGCCGAGTGTGTGTGCCGGGTTTTCAGGGGTTCCTGGGGAGGAGGAGGAGAAGGAGGAGGAGGACTCGGGGCAAATACCCGGGGAATCGACGGTGGGACAGCTTGAAACGTTAGGAAATTTTAAACGGAAGCTCGCGTTTTCTGCCCTTTTCAGCTCTTATTGTTAGCTGCGTTTCCGCTTTTTCCCGTATTTTTGGCCTCTCGTCCTGCGAGCCGTGCACATTTCCGGCTAAAACCACGCAGCGCGAGCCGCTGCTCTTTAAGTCACATCTTTAAGTTGCAGGAACCCGATGCGATGGGAACTTCATGGCAAAACTTTTCAATGGACTACATTTGCTATGCCATGTTTAACAGCAGCAGAAACAATAAAAACAACAACAAAACTGACAGAGAAGGTTAAGACGAAAACTATGGACAGCAAAATGGCGCCGGGTATAATTTTCAGAGCACGACAAAAGCGGCGCTGAAAAGAAAATAAATGTATAAGAAGTGGGCAACTTGAAAAACTTTTAATAATTGCATTTTGCGGAAGCAGCACTAGCACCACTAGCACTACCATCGACTTCAACTGGCGCACATAATAAACTCCGCGACGAACTGGACCCAAGCAACCGGAGCACCCAAGCACCCAATCCTCTAACCACTGGTCGCCCACCCACAAAAGCCCTGTGCATCGACACCACAGCAACAAGACAATCAGCTAAGAGATACTCGCCAGTTTTGGGCGGAGAAAAGGCGATGACTGGGCCACAAAAATAACCGAAAAGTAATTCCCCACAAAAGTAAACTTGAGCGCACAAAAGTCGAGTTTTAAAATAAACTTGCAGGCAGCTCTATTTTTCTTTCCCGTTGGATCGTCGGACGGCGGGGAGGGGGGGGATCTTTGGGGCTAGACAAAAGTCGGGGGCGCCACTTGAGGCACAAAAGGCGCATTTTCTATGAAAGAAAAGTGGCTAACTAAGTCGCCGGCTCTGCATCCCCATCCCCATCTCTATCCCCATTCCCATTGCCATCATCATCATCATTGCTGCAGTTTCCATTGCTCAAGAGCTGCTCCTGGTCCTGGTCCTGGTCCTGGTCCGATTTGTAGGGCAAGAAATATTGGTTGTGGTCTGTGTTCTTCGAAAATTGGGAGCCCTAGAAATTTAAGCAACAGAAAAAAAAAAAAACAGCAAAAAGCTGATGCAATCGCCTGGCTAAGAACTGAGCAAGCCATAGATTACTCATGGATTGCATGTGCGAAAAGGAGGCCACTTTAAAGTTCAGGATAGTCTTTAAATTGTTAAATTTCTGTGGATGGGATATATATTTTAAAATACATAAAAGGGATATTATTTTAAGATATATATGTAAGAAATTGATTGCATATTTTTTTTTTTAAACTAGACTAAAAACATAGACCAAAGTACAGTCCCTTGCAAACATCGCGGAACAAGGACTAATAACCTATAAAGTGACCATGAAACACTTCAATAAACCAAGGGAATGTGACGAATCATTGTCGGATTTCATCAGGAGCCCCCAATAAAACGAGCCACCCAACAGAGGAGCTCCACTTTATTATTAAATATGAAATATGCTCCAGCTCGGCTGTCGTCTCGTATTATTATTATGCAATGCCAAAGGAGTCGAGAGTCCTTAGCATGGCCGGCACGTACCAAACGCAGCACGCGCTTAAATACAGCAGATAAAATGCCGGACATTAAACCCGACATGGAATCGGAGGGCGTGGCCGATACGAAACGAACATTCGACGAAATCGCCTTTTACGATACCATACTGTACCATCCGGCAACCGTTCAAGGTAAACTGCCAAAAGGGATTTTCGGATATATATATATATATATATACTCGTATATGGTATCTATCAAATTTCATGCTCAACTTGCGTGTGTCAAAAAATGCGAAATTGAAATGCTTTAAAATTTAGCATTTACCCAACGAACATATCAAATTGGGGGGAAAGATGCAGCTGCCAGGATGCGGCATGGCATGGACTCCGTTCCGTGTTGGTGGGCAAACATTTTTATGCAAAAATATTTTGCATGTCACTCCCATCTGCGAGGCTGCAGCCGGCTATGGTGTGGTGTGGTATGGTGTGGCATGGTCTATGTATTTGCCACAGACTTTTGCATGCATAACAAGTCAGCGAAGCGGACGGACGGACAAGAAAACAGAGCAAAGACCAGGACCAGCAATCATCTCGGATCGAAGCTAAGGATACCCTGAAAGGCATATTTTAATAACATCGTGTACATTCCCAAGAACAGGAATTTGTATGTGATTCTAATAAAATTTGCCAAGATTGAATCAATTTGTTGGATAACATATAACATATTTAAGTAAAACATATAATAATTCTCTAGATAAAAATAAATATTAAAAACAATAAAGAGAAGCCGCTTCATCTCTATCTCTCCGCAGAATCTCGGCAAAATTAGAATACCCTCAGCCAGGGTACAGCAAGAACAGAATGGAAAAAGGGGAAAAGCGAATAGGGAAAAAGGAAAACCCACGCACACGAGCAGACAAGAAGGAAAAGGCATCGCAGGCAGATCGCAGGAAACGCATACAAAACTTTAGCGGGAACCGGTCGCATTTCGTAATCTTTGCAAATAAACGCGTGAAATTCCAAGGCGCACCGCACTGGGGCATGTGCTGCAGAAGTGGTGGTGGTGCAGATGGTGAGTGGATGGTGGGCAGGGTTGGGTGGTGCCACAGTCGCCAGTTGGCCTACATGTGTGCGCCATTTTTGGCATACAGCTCACACGCGAAATTGCGCATGCAGATTAAAATTCTTGAACGCGCATTTCCGTTTCCGCTCCTGCCCCAATGCGTCTGTCGGCGAATATGCCGGGCATTTTCTTTACTCCGCCATCGGGGGCCATGGTAGCTGGTGGCTTGGATTTTCTCATCGGTTTAGCGCTTTGTGTGTGGCTGTTTGCAGTACAGATTGCAACCTTGAAGTGACCCCCGTACCGAATGAAGTTGCAAGAGGTTGCAAGACTCTCAATAAAGTTCGCATCAGGGTGACATATTATCGGGGGAGAAATACTATTATTTACTAAGTATTGGCAACATGTTAAAGTAGATATTTCACTTAACTAATTTAATTTACTGATATACTTGGTACAACAAAAAAATCTCTTTAGTACGTGTAATATTACTCATACGCCACGTGGTTCCATCGCAGAATTCTTATTCAATTAGTGCTTTGAACTTTGGTTGTGATTTAGCAAGTATTGTCCACACATAATAAATAAATACAATATATATACCAATAAAAATCTACCCTGTACATGGCCAACATCGTGGCATATTACTCATACGCCGCGTGGACCAAATAGACATTGACAATCGCATATTAGTCATTGCATTAGAGAGGGAAAACTCCGAATGTGGAGCGGGTAATTTTACTTATTTACCAAGCAACGCCATTGATATGCAGACCCTGTTTTTGGTTGCCTGTTGGATGTCAGAAAACGCCCAGGGTCAGCGTTGCCCCTCGGCCCCTGGTTCCTCCTGGTTCTCCCCCAAAACGCACATCAAATAAAAGAAATGGCTTTGTTTGCTGCATGTGGCATAGAATATCAAGCTGATGAAGGGGGGGCACGAGGAGATGGGGAGACCATCGTCGAGGATCCCAAGGATGTGTGCTGGCGCATAAATAATGTGACCTGCCTGACTGCGATTATCTGTGAACTATTTTTCACACGTTGCCGGCATACAAAGTGGTCCATTCAGCCCTGCCCCGGCAATATATGAGCTGCTTGGCCTGCTGAGGCCACTTGGCCCATTCATTTCAGTATCCTCTGCCCAGGACACGGCACATAAAAAACATATGTGCGAGAGCTTGGGATTTGGCTCAGCGTTTTTTCGTTTGGGTTTTTCGGCTACTTGGCTACTTGGCTACTTACATTGTACTGAAATAATGAACAATAATATCCAGAGGCGGCGATCGAATGTCGGTCTCATGACTTCATCACTTGTCCAGGGATTCGTTGGTATGGATTTTCGTTGCGGCGATTTTCCGTCCAAATAAAAAAAAACAACCGCTCAGCTATCAGATGGGCACATCAGTAGTATTTGGCGAGAGAGACCTGCAAATAAAATAAAAAAAGAGGAATGAGGGTTTAATTAGAGTCGAGGGTGCAAAAATGTTTTAAGCCAATTAAACCGTATCCTGGCTACCTTGGATGCCTTAACCTTTTCCACCCAGACAGAAAAATCTAACAACTGTTTGCACATCAAATTAATTAATTTTCCACAAAAACTTTGTTGCATAACGTTAGGCGGATTAACTGGGAGCTGGGACAGGATATGTGGGGGGGTGGCTATGGAGGAGGCGGGGAGCGGGGAGCAGGGAGCGAGGATGGAGCGAGGATAGAGACATCAGCCGGCAACATTTTCGACAGCATTTTGTCTGCAGTGTTTGGAGTGCACGGCAAACAAAGATACCCAACGAGTGGCGATGGAGATGGATGCAAGCGAGGGACAGAGGGGCGTCGACCGGGGGCTCTCGGACCACACAAAGCGTGCGCATACTTTTCTCAAACACTGTGTGTGTGTGTGTGTGTGTGTCCATGTCTGGTTGGCGACACAGGGCAAACAAAATTAGCAACAAAGCTGACGTAGCTGTTAACGAATTGACGTTGCCAGGACTTGACTCTCTCTCCATCTCCTTCCCATAACTGTGACAATCCCGGGTGTCCATGTGCGAGCCTTGATTATGCATGTGACTACGGCATCTGAGCCCAATCAGAAGTCAGCTACAAAGTTTTCGGAACACCAAATTCCGTTGCCCAACAAGGGCTTACCACTTTAACAATGGGCCCAGCTCCGGCTCAGAGCCAGGCTCGGTATTTGCCGGACACAAAGGTTTCGATTTACATCGAATCGGTTGTGAAAGCAATTTCAAGAACAAAATGCACAAGCCTCCAAGGACTACACTGAGCGAAACAAGATGTCACCCTTATCGATTGTCACTTTCGGATGCTGTAAAAATATCTTTCTTAGTGTCCAACCTTCTAACGAATTTTTGGGATTTCTTTTTAAGTTTTAATGAAATGTTTTGAAATGATATTTTATTAGATGATAACATTTTAGAACAATCAATTTATATTGGAGTATATAAATTCTGTATAGCTATTAATTAAATATTTAGGGGAAAACTTCTTTAAAATAGGTTTAAAAATCACCTGAAAAGTGTTATTTGTAAAGGGATTCTCTAATATTCAAACCAAATTACTTTGTTCTCAGTGTGTAGTAAATCTTGCTGGCCAGCGAATCAGAAACTAATGCCACTCGGAATATACCGGTCGGCAACAACAATGTGGCTGCCACAGCACCACAATGACAGCTTTGGGCAAACATATCACGCGATCAATTTGTCAAACAAGCTGCAACTGCAACAACAGCGGTAGCAACAACAAAAACATGGGTCAACTAAGCAACATAAATGAAGTAACCGCTGCAGCGGGAAATACACTGACAAACTGTGGGTTTAGGGGTGATGGTTTCGAGGGGATAGACTCCCCCACACACTATGCCCCATGGTGGCCCACAAAATTGACAGCGGCAGCATCGACATTTGACGCACATCATCAATATGTGACTCTGCATGTCGCCGAACTACATCCCCATGCCCCCATCTACACCCCTCCTCTGGCTGTTGCTGGGATCCCATGACATGTCGCACAGCTGTCATTATGCAACAGCAGAAACAGCACAACGAACCCGGGAACGAACAGACCATATGACAAACTATTACACGCCGATTGTATGTTAACAGGAGCTCAAAGGTTGACCGGCCCGTCCCGGACCGAGTCCGTCGGAAAATGCCAAAGGGAACTTATGCCACGGCATTCGCCGCTTTTCTCTATCGAATAAATCAGTCATATGGCAGGAAATTCGACCATTAGCGGCAGGTGCCGCTTCAAGAGGGAGACGCCTCGGGGGCCCTCCACATTTCTCGCACGTTTCCGAGCTGCGGCTGCAAAACACTTAAAAGCAACCGGGTCTCTTATTTATGGTCAAAAAGTGAAGTGAAGTGGGCCATGGTTTATGGGCCTTTAAAGTGCGCTGGAATAAAAACAAACGGGAAGCGAGCTTTTAACTTAACCAAAGGCTTTGGAAACAATCGCAGTAACCAAACGGCATTCGACCATATATCATGTTCAATAAGCCCGATCTTTTGCTTAAAGCTTTCGCATTGGTATAAAAATTAAATATATATCAAAGAAAGTGTGCTGATTTAAATAGATTTTCTTTTTAAGGAGAACATATAGAAACCTATCTACAAACATTTAACCCATATTTGAAATTCTTTTTCCTTTGCAGTAGTACAAAAATATACAAACATTAAATTAATTAAATATTAAATTTTTCAATACTCAACAATGAATTTAAACCTCTCGAAATTAAAATTCAATTACTTTCACCCAATAATCTATTTACATCAATACTTTCACTTAACCATGGACAGTCTTTGGCCATTTCTCAAGGCCTTAAGCTTTTAACACAAAACAAATTATTCCATTAATTTGCAGCCCAAGTAAACGAACAAGTAAATAACAACTGATAAACATTTAAATCATTAGGTCAATTACGATACGAAGGGTAACTTCAAGTAAGTTTGCCAAACCAATTAAAATTGAAAGCAAAACCGAAATGAAGAGCTTACAAAATGTGCAATGTGGAGTCGCCAACCCGATTTTAAAGTCATCATCGGCAAAATCATCAACAGCAGCATCGGAATCGGCAGCAACTGCGATACATAAACAATAAAAGCCAATGGTATGTAAATTTTACCAATTTACCGCAACAATGCAAACGATCCCTGGAAAATTGGGAGGTGCTGGGGCAATCAGATGAAATCATTTCGTTGAGCTTTCCTAAAACTGCAAATGTGTTGCATACGAACATTTTGGGTTAACCGCAAAACAGCAGGCCATGGAAGGGATGAGTTCCGGAAAGGGATGGAGGGTCGGGGAAGGGTCAGGGACGGGTCAGGGAGGGGTCAGGGAAGTTTTCGCATTGCCAAACCAGTTGGGCAAACGCAAATTAAATTTACAAAACCCGAGCTGAACCATTTATTGGCAAGTTCATTTGCTACCCGAAGTTCTCGAAAAATTTGTAATTTTTTGTGTCCAGCAAGCAGGATTCGCAGGACTTGGAAAATCGCACCATTGACAAGTTTCGAAATAATTGACAACCGGAAATCCCCCCGCCCTCTTCCTCAGCCCCATCCCAACGAAGGAAAAACAATGAAAACTGTTTACCATCCATCTGCGGTCGCTTTATTGATTGCAAATGGAAGTGGAAATGGCAGTGTGGCAGCGGGAAAAGCGGAAAATAAATAAAGATAAACAGAGCGGAGGCTGAATAGTCTTAATTTTTCATTCCGCCAACGCTGAATTAATATACGTAATTAAATTTTTCGGTCGTTTTATTTGCTTTTAATTTCGCAACTTTTAATTGCATTTGCGCTGGGCAAACATCAAATAAATCTAATGCCTTCCATTATTGCAGATTATTCCGATTTATGAATAATGGCTGTGCGAGCCGCAATGCAAAAAAAAATAAAACCATAACCTTCATTAAAGTTTACTTTAAATGGCTTAAAGTGTGCATTTTAAGTTTATTCCAGGTGGGAAATCCTCTTTCGACGGCATTAGCCATTTCGAAAACATTGGCCCAGCTGACACTTGTAGGTGGCCTTAATCAAAGGCTACACTAAGCTGGTTCTCCTGGAAAAATGGCAGCCGAAGGACGAAATCGAGAAGACACTACACCGGGAAAATCCCATTACAATATTAATTATTTGTACTAATATATTCTCTTTGAACATCGGAATGCTAATCGGAATGGTATAGCTGGGCTTTTTCTCTTCTCTTGTGAATTTTCCTTTTATGTTACCTTATTTTTTCTGTAGTTCTTTTTTTCTCTGTGTAGTATCCAGGAGGCGACAAATGCAAAGTTAAACAACTTCGACAGTGTTGCCGCACAGTTCATTGTTTGGGCATGCGGGTGGCTGAACAAAAAGGGAGTTGAGGGTGTCTGAGGTCGTGGTAGCCCCCCATCCTCCATTCTCCATCCTCCATCCTCCATCCACCCCTTACTATCACAATTTCCACATCGACGCGCTGCGCTTTCCCCCTCCAAAACCACTTGAACAAATTTTTCTTTGTCTTTTGGTGCCCCAGACCCTTTCCCCGGACCCTTTTGCTCCTTCTCCTCCTCCGCCAACATGACTTATGTGGCTTGGAGCGAAACAAATGTGGAAAGCACAAAAGTCAACATATTGAATAATGATTGGTAGGCGAAAAAACGAGCCCCCTTTCCTGGGGGGGGGGAGAAAGTTAGAAATGGCTTTCCCCATTTTCCTTTCCTGTATTTCCCTTTTGTGCTCAGCTCTACTTTTCTGCTCTGTTCTGCTCTGTTCTGTTGTATTCTATTTTGCCTGCATAATCATAGGCGATAAATTCGTGTTGCAAAAAATTAATGATGCGAATTTTGTTGTTGCTTCTATTGTTTCCGATGGCTTTTATAAGCTTCCCCTTCCGCTCAGTGCCGGATTTTAATCGAATTTTTAGAAGCCAGTTGTGTTTGGGTTTTGCTGAAGGATGTGAAGGATGTGTGTTGTTCGGTTTTTATAGTAATCGATAAGCATGTCCGATAAATGCTCTCGCTCTCTCTCGACGCAATTGATTGATATTCCAAGCGGCTTACAGGTTCCTCCCATTCACAACGGGATTTGTGATTAATTGGATTTAGATTTTCCATAGCCCCATCGGAACTAAGTCGAATTGAAAACCAACAAACTTAAAGCCATCTTTTGAGGGACTTCTGAATGGGGGAAGGGGGGGGCCCTCAAAACAAAAGGCAGCTGAATGCCAAGTGAGGTCTGCAGACTGGCCAACTCAAGACAATGGCCAACAGGCAACTGGAAACTGGAAACTGGCAACTGGCAACTGGCATGCTGCCATGTGGGTTACCGTTACCTGGAAACTTGAAAACCAGTAGAATGTCGATTTTAACGAAATGGCACACAGAAGCCACACCAGGCCCATGCTGGCCATATGGCCGAGAAGGGCCGCAGACAGAAGCCAAAAAAGCGTAAAAAAACAATCATCAGGCTAAATTGGAGTCAACAACTAGTTGCAGACAAGTTTACACGGCAATAAAAGTTGGGAAAATAATGTACTACCAAAGATCAAAGAATATACTATTGTATTATTAAAAGAAGGGAATATTTTCTGCTGATTTATCGATTGAAGTTTCTTTAATAGAATTCAATAAAAAAAATATTTAATATATTGGGTTTTATTTATAAATAAAGTTTCATCTTTGTAAATCAATAAAAATATATTTAATATATTGGGTTTTATTTTTAAATAAAGTTCTGTGGTACAAAATTATTTACCAACACATTTACTTTAAGACAAACCCTCAAATAGTTTTAATGGCCAACAAAGTGAATTATCGCAACTATCGCAACTCCGCTCATATAATACCAGAATATATATAATTATATTTATTTATTCAATCATAGAAGCCAAGTTGTCTCTTGACTTTGGTAACTTCGATGTGGGCCAAGTTGGCAGTGCAGCTTTTTATCTGCGACGGAGCCTGAATAAACTCGAAGGGCTCGATCGAAAATCAAATTAAAATTTCATGCTTTAACATTGTGTTCCAATTACTGTCGCAAACAATTTATACGCATGTCGTGGAGCGGGAACCCAGTTACCAGTAACCAGTACCCAGAACCCACAGGCCAGTATCCAGCATCCAGGACCCAGGGCAAGGACCATTTTTCAAGCCAAAACTTTGCCCGCTGTCGGGTAGATGGAATATCGAATATGGGGAAAATGGGGAAAGGGGAATGTGGGGAAATGGGAAACGGGGGGATGGAGGCAACCCAATTCGGGCTGCCAATGCCAAACGGGTCGTTGTTATGTCATGAAAAATGCATTTTTCAGTACACAATAATAATATATGTAACACAATAAATTGCGAAACGCAAAAAACGAGATGGGCAGAGGCGGCGGCGAAGGGAGGGGGGGCTTGAAAATGTTATAAAATTGTTATCGAGCGCATAATAGCAAATGTTGCAAAATAACTTTTGACAAAGTGCACTCAATATCACACAAGAGGGCGCCGAAGGACCTTCAATATTGGGTGTGTGAGTGTTCGGTCGAGTGTGTGTGAGTGAGTGAGTGACTGCCACAATGAAAAATCACAGAATGCAAAGGCAGCAAAACTGCAGGCGGCTGGCGAGAGTTTGGTATTAGGAAAGAAATAATAGCTGGGGATTTCCCGTCGGGACTCTCCGCATATAAATTGACACAATTCGATCGAAAGTCAAGAAAGGAATCCATCGCAGCTCGCAAATGAGAAATGTTCCGATTGCAGATACTTTTTACCCGATCCACATGACAAAAGTCAAATTAAACTCCCATTTCGAAAAAACCGAATCGAAAGTATGCTGCAACATTTTCCTGATGCCTGTCAAGCCGTGGACGTGTAACCAAATTACGGCAACACATGTGCCACAAAATATGCAACAATTTTCTAGCAGAGACGGGGCAAAAGGAAAAATCACGCAAAAAACGGGGAAAAGCTTAATAAGTTTGGTAAGTCGAAGTGGGAATACCCTTCCAACTATTCGTTGAACTTTGTAAATACAAAAATATTTGTTTGATATATATATAAACAGAATTATATAGTAGTACTATTAATATTATTATACAATTTTCTATAGCAAAATATGTGCATATTTTTCCCGCCAAATTAAGCAAATAAATGGCATTTAAACAAAAACAATTACTTGAAATAATATATATTTTTACTTTATATCTTTCTCCAATCGATTCCCTAGAAAATTCCTTACAAAACCGTAACCAAACATAAATACCCTCTTCCAGGGTATCCAAAAACTGAAACTACCGAGGCGAACATATTCAGTTCCCTTCGTGCGGGGGCGACAAAAAATAGAAAAGAGCGGGAACAGAAAAAATTACAGAGCATAACTTTAGGCATTTTCCTGGGCCTGGCATGCGCCTTCAACTTTAGACGGGTCCTGGGCAGGATGCGGGGTGGGATGTGGCAAGTCTGTTGCATGCCTACTTGCACGCTGAAACAATGGCCTGCATATGTGGCGCCCGAAGTTATGCAACGCAGCGCGGAGCTGGGGCAGGTCCTGGTTCTGGTTCTGGTGCTGGGGCTAGGAGGGAGTTTACAGAATGTAACTATTAGTTGCACATAGCCGCGCAGCGGCGACAAATTCCGGGCTAGCCACGTGTGTGTGAAAATACTCGGGTGGTGATGGTGGGGCAGCACCCCCGAGGGGGGGGGTGGGGAAACGGGGAACCATTGTGTTGACAAGCCCGAAAATCGGGTCAGTAGTAAATCAACAAAACAACTCGCCCCGGCGGCAGCGAACAATGGCAATCATTGTTCTGCGGCTGGTGAAAAATGCATGCTGCATAGTTTTAGGCCCCTCTTCTGATTGCCAGCCATCGAAAATGTGCACACACACACACGAGAATTCCACATTTATCTCTCGGTTTGCCAAATGGAAACAGAAATTTAATGAATCGATGAGCTCGAAAGCCAATCGTTCAAACTAAACGAAATGCATTGTCTGATGACACACTACAAAAAAAAAAATACATTATAGAGTGGTGAAACTGGAGAGGTTTTAAATGTGCCCAAAAGAAGATACTACAAAAAATTAACACTAGCATTGAAAATATATCAAGTAACATAAATTAAAATGTGCTAAAATTACTCCAAATTCGTAAACATGTTTTAAAAATCTACGCCATAACTTTAATTAAATAAAATATATCTCTAGACACCATTTTTAATAATAATGATTTCTTAAGCCTTAAAGTGGACATTAAATAAGTAACATCATGTAATTTTTTGCAATTATCTTCTAATTAATATTATATATTAATTACTTGTAAAGTCTAGAAAAACTACCCGAAAACTTTCAATATTTATTAAATATCCAAAGTAGACCGAGGAATATCTCCGAAATGTCTCCCTGCAATCTGCAATCTCTTTCCTATCCCGAGGCGAGCGAATATATATATTTTTTGAGGAACTTTTTATGGCGCCCAACATCGCTGACGTTAATGGGTTAACTTGAGTGCTGCTACTGCCTTAAAGCCCACATGCCAACATCAGCTATCAGCGCTTCCGTGCACACTCGAATTCACACACAAAAAGAGGGGTCTGATTGCAGGCCAAGGGGGATGCAGGGGGGGTGGATGCAGGGGGAAAACCGGATGCATAGAGCATGATCGAGATGGGATGAGTGGGGCAGACCGAGACCGAAACGGGAAAGATACACTTGTCCACCTCCCCCAACCCCACCCAACTGGCGATTAATCAATAACCACTCAGCGGCCGGAGCAAAACGATTTAATGGACACGAAATGATGGAGTCCCACCATCCAACGAGTAGGTGCATTAAATTCTCTGGACGCTACTTTTGGGCTACTCCGACCACGAGGCATTGGCAACCGACGTTGGTAATGGAAAAGGAGGACGAACGTGTGGCACGGAATCTCCACTGTTTTCCGGGCTGCAACAGGAATTTCTCATTTGGACTTCGATTATGTGTGGCCCCGCAGAGCTGAAAGAGCAGAAAGAGCTGCAGCTATTAGGCGATGCGCATTTTTGGCCACTCCACTCCACTCCGGCGACATTTCTCTATGCTTTTTTTTTTTTTTGGCAAAAGAACACCATTTCAGATATCGACCAGGAATGGTGGTCACCAGGAAAAAAATATAGAATATATGAAATTTTGGAAAAATATAAATTTTTATTATAATTGCTTAATATAACAAGTATTCCTTCTCTTGAAATATTCAACTATATTTTTATTAACTTTGTTTTCACACATAAAAATAATAGGAATATTAAAAATATATATACCATCAAAAAAACAGAATAATAATGAATTTATTCAAATGATTTTTAACTATATTACATACATTGAAGATTAATAAAATAAATCTAAGATTTTTATGGGGCACTTCTGATATTATTTAACCATGAAAATTCTTCTAATGTATTTACAGAATATTTCTTCCTTTAAAAAAAGTTGTTTAGTACAATTCCCCCTAAATTTTCCTCTCTGTATAAATGGAAAACTATCGTTTGTTTGGTTCCCCATGCTTAAAGTGTGATTTTTATCTGGCAAACGTTTAGAGGCAACAGGCCCAGACAAACAAACCGACAGATAGATAGACACGATTGTCGTCATAAATTTTGGCGAAACACGAGCAAGTTGGCGCCAAAACACGCAAACACACTACCAAAAAACCCATCCGAACTGACTGCTGACCCACCTGAAAGTAGGCAACTCAAACAGCAGCACAAAACAGCAGTCACCAGTAACCTGGTCCCTGGTCCCTGGTCCCAGCTCTCTGGTCCCAGCTCGGAAACGGAAGGGAAGCCACATGAAACATGACCCTCGATACAAGCGGAAAAGTTTGCGTGCCAAACAAAACACACGGCACAAGGTGAGACAGTGACACGGGGATGAGTGGAAGGCGAAAGATGTAAGCCAAAAAGTCACTGGCAAAAATCAGAATGGAGGAGCACGCCATGTAGGTAGTACAGGAGGCGGCGGGGGCGGGGTGCTCTCCAGAGACACCCAGTTGCATGTGGCACGAAGGCAGGAGGCGACATCCAAAACGGCAAACATTTAAAAAAGCATTTCTTTCGCATATGAACGTCATTCCGGAAATTCTATATCAACGCAAATTGTTTATGGCCAAACAAGGCAAAATATGGGTGCGGGGGCAATAACTGAAGGAGAGAAAAAGTATAAAAATAAATAAACAAAAAAATATGCAACAATCTTTTGCAACAACGAAGAAAGATACACACTTTTTATAAAGAGCTAAATAAATTTATTTTTGTATACAAAGTCTTAGAAATTAATACAAAATTCGGTGCTAAAAGTTGCAGTATATAAAATAGA
>JAJJHY010005742.1:12377238-12388044 GCA_021224005.1 Drosophila setifemur
TTACTTGGAAACTTTCATAAATATATCATGATCAAAATACAAATGAATAAAATTATAAATAAATATAAAATTTTATTGAAAAATCATTATTGATACGAGATACTATTTTTAGTTTAATAAAAACTGGAATATCTATTTGTATAGTATATATTCCATTTCTAGATTTGTTTGTTGTGGCAGTTCTATTTGCCCTGAGAAAATAAAAGCCATTTACTTGGAAGCTTTAATAAACATGTTATGGCCCACTTTGAAAAGTTGGTAAGCATGCTTTTGTAACCATAAAGTTGCCCCCGATTAAAATGTTTTATATTCACCATTCCGTGAATAAGAGTTTTGTGTGCTCGGAGGCGGCTAAGAGCACGGCAATTACCACCGCCGCAACCAAGACAAACTACTCGCAAACAGGAAGTACCCGGCCGCCACCGTTTGATGGATGGGAGGAAGTCAGGTCGACGGCGGTGGCGGCGGCGGCGGTGGTTGCGACTCCGTCGGTGGTTGGAGCTGTCAATTATAACAGTTTGCTAAAAGTTTCCTGGTTACCGGTGCCGAGGCGGCTGCGTGGCGCTCAACGAACGGCCCACCATATGCGGCTGTAATTAAACAATTAGCGAGGTGAGTGCCACTTAATTAAATAATTTGCAACCCGTGCGGTTGTTGGGCAGCGAAAAAACCAACAGCGTGAACCAGTCCGGAGGACAAGAGCCGAATCTCCGATGCCCTCTGGGAATAATTCGAAAATGCTCGGGAAATTAGGCCCGAAAACCAACAGACCTGCTAATATTCCCTGCCAGCAGGGGGGTGGTTTTCCTGAAATATGACGTCTCCCCCTGCCAAGCAGGCGGCAAATGGCGACAGGTGTTTCAACAACATTTCGTGCCTGCCATAAAAATAACCCAAAACCCACACTCACACCGAGGCGCACAGGAATACGAGTACATGACATGTCTGGCAATGCGGTTGTGTGTGTGTGAGTGTGTGTGTGAGTGTTAGTGTGAGTGTGAGTGTGAGCGAACATAAATGAAATTATGACATATTTAAATGGTACACAACAGGCAACAGGCTGCCACTCCCCCTACCCACACACCCCCCCACTTCCTCTCCGCCGCCGTGACGGGCGACTTCCGTTTCCGGTTCTGTTAGCCAAGTTCCCCAGCAGTTAACCTGGGCGCATGTTCATTTCTAGTTGTTGCCCATATAATTTACAATTTAGCGCCATAAATGCTTTGTCGTTCTCCATTTCTTTGGCCGACGGCGCACGGGGCGTATGGGTAACATTGCGTGCCGGGGTCGGGTCAAGTGCGTGTGCCATGTTAATTATGTGACAATGTTGCGGAGGTGTCGCTGGCAATCGTTGACACAGCAGGATCTAGGAACTCTGGGATACCCCAAAATGTTAACTTAATCTGCCGGAGGTGAAGATTTTACTGCTTGAATTGCTAATGAAATTATTTTTGGGTATGGGGAAGAACAAACAAACAAAAATATATTTTACAAATGAACTTGGTAAATATTTGTATAAAATATAAATTTAGTTTCGCAAACATTTGGCTGCGTGATTTTTCGGAGGCAAACAACAAATTTTGTTTCCAAATCGGTTTAATACCAATAGAATTAGATTAAATTACTTTTAATAGCCTGTTAGTATCGGAAATCCAAATCCAAATTCAACTGTCATCCCGTCATCATCATTTCTCACCTGCAAAAAAAAAAAAATAAAGCGATAATACAATATTAGTAACAGGCTTTTCCGTAATTTATACCTTGTATTTAGACGGATATTTTTTTAATCAACTGAAATAACAAATAGGATCGTGTTGTTGTTGTTGTTACTGTTTTTCCGGGACTCGGATTGCCCGCTACCTGCAACCTGGGGCAAAAGGCTTAAATGATTAATTAAGCGCCTGAATGTATGCAAAAACATTTGGCATGTTGCACGAGTGTGTGGATGTTGTTGATGCGGTGTGAAAATCACGTGTTGAAAATGGCGTGATTTCGTCGAATGAATAGCGTACAAAACCAACACCCAACACCCAGTCCCAAACCCAATCCCAAACCCCATCCCAATCCCAAACCCTCGAGCACACACTCTCACGTGAGTCTGCATTTATTTTGATGTCATAGTTTTCGTTGGCAACGCGTTGATTTTAATATTTAAATAAATGCTGTCGTTGATTGCGCATACGACGCGTTGTTTGCCAATTGTTGTTTTCGTTGTCGTTTTCGTTGTTGTTGTGATTGCAGCACGCCTGTTTGTTGTTTGCATAAGACAAATTGTATTTGGTTTCGACTCTTCCAAAAACCCAATTATATGCCATGGCATTTTCGTTCAGAGTTTCGCTCGGCGGATTCCGATTGCACCAGAAAACCATTAAAAATTATACAAATATTGATCTGAGAGTGCAAGTGCAATAATTGTGATGCATAAAGCCATATAATGGGCTTTATGAGTGGTTTAATTGAAATACATTAGCTCGGATTTCGGATTTCCCCATTTGCGTGTGAGCCATTAGTCGGCTTTATCTAGCAAGTGGATCTCCACAAGGTTTGAATATATATTTTTCAGTTGCCGAATAAAACTCATTAAATGAAATATTATTTGCCATGGCGATTTCTCTCTCTTTGGGAAGTTAAATTTAATAAAAGAAAATACAAAATATTCCATTGAAAATTAGCATATTTATATATCTTATTGCCCCAATTCAGTTGACCCACTTAAATAACCCTTGAAGTCAGAACCCATCTGTCACCTTTCCACACTTTCTGCAACGGACACGGCGCCTCTAATTCATTATTTTTTATTCATTTGCTGGGCAAGTGCCAGACACAGGCGCACATGTATTTTCCACATATTATTTATGGCAAACAATTTTCGGCCAAACACTTCAAACACGACCGCAAGTACCCAAACCAACCGCAAAACAAAAAACAACAAACAAAAAAACAACAAACATAAAAACAACAGAAACGAGTATGCAAATAGAATATCAATTTATTATTGCATACTTTTGAGCGCCGCCGTACTCGAAAATTAAAATACGACCGTCCAGAATAGAAACACTTTTAATTTATTAAAAATTCTATTGTCACGGACTAGGATAACAATAACCACAGAGTCGGGGGCGGGGCGGGGCGGAAATGCGGGAAATGGTCTTCCCTCCCACACCGCCCCTTTACCCGTGGGAATTCCTGGTTGTCACACGATTTTTATGTCGCTGAACTCGGCTACTTTGGATCTCCCCGTAGTCGAACCCATTTTCCGTACGCAAATACCCGGACTCCGGTCCCGGACTCCGGACTCCGGACCCACAATCCGTTTTCTGCCGCTGATGCCTTTCACATGGTTTTGAATGAATGACACATAAAGTTCTCGCTTTTTATATTCAGCTGCGTTTTGTTTTTGCGACATTTTTATGAATGCCTCGAAATGTTGGTCCATTCTTTGCATCTTTTTGCCCCATCCCCATGCCCCATCCCCAGTCCCAGCTCCAGCTCCGGCTCTCCGGGTTTATTCATGCGGAATGCGACGCATAGTTTTTTGCCAGTTCCGAATGCCACTCCCCCATCCTATCCTATCCGCCCCTTTGTTTGTTATTGTTTTGCCAACAGTTCAGACCGACCACACACACACACACACACACACACGAAGACAGGGAACCCTTTTCAACGCAAATATGTTCCATTAGCAATGGCTCGACAACGATTTCAGTGTTTTTTCCTCGCCTTGGCTTTGTTTTTTTTTCTCTCTCAGCTCTCTTTTTGCATTTTTGGTTTGGCATGTGTTTGGCTTTCTGTTTTGGTTTGTTGGCATACTTTTGCCAAATGGAAATTATAGTCTAGTGCGCATGCATGTTAGCTGACTGGCCTGTGTGCCTGCTGCCTTTTTAGCCATTAATTTATGTAGCCAGCAGATGGAGGTCACAACTCACAGGCTGTCACCTAAAAAGGAGTCTGCGAACTTTGTACCAACAACTGGCAAGCGGTGCGGAAAACGAATCCCATCATCGAGTGTATAATCAAGCCGTGAGCTCAACCTAATGACCACGGCTACAGCTACACAAATCCCTGCCATGCAAACTATTTGCGGTCCAAAGTCCGCGTTCCCACTCGTACACCGACAGAAAAGTATGGGTTTTCAGAATATTTCATTAAAAAATACAGAAACTTTTTAGGCATTAAAATAAAACCACAAAAAACATCAAAGATTATATTTTATAGTTTGCAATTTGTTGTAAAAAGTAGTATATTTTTATTCAACTTTATAAATGAGTTTTGGTTATGGAAATATTTTTTAAATCGAAAAAAAATAACCAATTTAAATTCTTACATATTTAAAATATTCATTTAAATGGTTCTATTAATTCTTAAAATCCAAAAATAAATCTAAAAATATTCCTCAAATGTTCAACAAAACTCCGCAGTTTGGTGAACTTTTGAAGTGATAACAAATGGTAGGTAACATTTTCTTGCTGTGTAAAATTCTGATTTGACTGCGAAAGCAAACAATCAAACAAAGGACTCCCTGCTAAATACAAAAACAACAACAACAACTACAACCAAATGGCGGCGAATCAAGCGACACGCAAATGCAATTCAATGCACTTCTATGGATGCTCTCGAAAAGTTTCGGACAGCGAATCGCCAACCGAGGAATTGTTTACCTTTTTTTTTTTCTTGTGTTTAAATTTAATTGGTTTCCTATTTAAATTGCATTTGGTTAGGGGCTTTTCCTTTCTTGATTGTTTGGCTTTGGCTTTGGCTTTGTGCCACGCGTCCGTCAGTTGGAGTCCTCCGTCCCCCCTCCCCCGTCCACCGACCCATTCCCGACTCCTGCCACTTGGATTGGTATAATTTGCCTTTGATTGCCGCAGTTGTTGTGGACATAGAGTGAGGGCGGGGGGCGGGAGGGAGGCGGCTATAAAATTGGAAAAACCCAAATAAAATACACATAAATTGGCTTTCATTGTTCTTGCTGCAGTGGTTGTTGTTGCTATTGTGAGGCATACAATTTCATGCGGCATACTTTATGGCACTGTGGCACATTTATTTAGATAACCAATTGTAGTTTTTCCAATTAAAATATTTCGCATTTCATGGCGTACGCTTTGGTGAAAAGGTTCAGAAATTGAATTGTTGCCCTCTGGAAAATTGCATCTGCGCCGGAGAGATTTTCATTTGGCAGGAAATGAAGTATATTCAAAAATATACTCGTCTATATATCTCTTTTTTATTACAACAGCCCTGGTTTTATGATACGCCCGGGGGCGGCCACAGACTTACGGGGCTCAGTGTGTGTGCGTGCGTGCGTGCGTTTGTCCCTCACGCACTGTAAATTCACTTAAGCCCGGCCAAAAACAGTAAAATCGCTCTTAAATTTTGAAGTAAAACTCTGCGCTGTTGTTTTACGTTTTGCTTTTGCGCAAATAAATAAATAATAAATCCTGACACTTGAGCTGTGTTTTGCAATTTAATAACGTGAAACCAATTAGAAGCCCAGCATGTTTCTAAATCTGAATCCACCAATTTTCACACACAGCAAAATTCCAGTTAAACACTTAAGCCCAAACAAAGCAAATGGGTGAAATAAAAAATATATACTTGTATATACATATATATTTACAACTTGTTGTGGGTCCAGGAAATTGAGTGTGTGTGTCTAACTGGATAATAGAGTCGAGAGCAATTGAAGCGCATGCACTGATTCCATAAGCGTTATTATGTCTGCATGTGTGTGTGTGTATCGGTTGGTTTTGAACCCGACCGAAACCCTTTCGCCGGGCTAGAACCCGGCTACTACCACTGCCGACTGTAAGCCCAACTAAGCGTTCGGCATTTGAAGGGATAGAGAATAGCAATAGAAAGAAACGCATAAAATATTAATAACAGGATTTGCCCACTGCTGGCCAAACAAAAAGCTGGGCGGGGGGGGGGAGTACACAAACAACAAACAACAAGCGGGCTAAAACTGCTTTTGGCCCTAATCCCATTACCGGGGTCAATGCGCCCACACAGGTCCAGCGAAGGGGTTAAATTGAGTTTTGCGGGGGGCTTTAACTTCACTTGAGATTCGGCTTAAGGGAACTGGTTATGTATTTTTTTGGCGAACCCCGAAGCTACCAATAGACGGGGAAAAAAATCAAAATCATATATCCGAATCTGACGGATTGCCGGGACTCAATATTCGCCGGAAAAACAACTCCTGCGCCCGACAGTTGTACGTGTAATTGAATTTTGTGGTGCGTCGTCGCTGGCGTCAATTTATTTGACCACGTATTGTGTGTATTTACCCGAGCAGAGGGCGAAGGCAGCGATGGCGTTGGCCAAATGAGGGAAATCAGGGGGAATCTGGGGGGGGAAATCAGGGGGAGAATGTGGGAAAGCGCGGAGTGAGTTGGTCACTACGTGCGTATTACACGCCGAAAGGGTTATGGCCGTCGTAATTGTATTGGCCGGGCTAAACATGGCGCTCAGTTGTCTGTCGGCCTCCCCCGTCCCCTTGGCTATCCAAAGAGCCCCCCCTTTGAGCCCCCAGCCCCCATCCCCTGACCAGCATTAACACCCTCATAGCACCCTTCACCCGACCTGCGGTCCGTGTTCCACGCACGTTTCTAATTTTGTGCGTGGCTTGTTAAATTTTTTTCTCTCTCTACCCGCCAGTACAAGCGGCCTTCATTTTGGCCAAAGCGCAAAGCTCGTGGAATTTTTCCTCATTTCGCAGCCATCGGAAAAAAGTTCATTTGGCTATGAGCTGTTTATTATCCGAAGGCTGAGTTTTTCATTTTGTTGGTTGTTTTTTTTTTTGTGTTTGTTTGTAGGGAGTTTTTCTGTCCCTTAAGTTTCGACTTTAGGAGCCCTATTGTTTAAGGTAATGAAATATTGCTGTACTTTTTTAATAAATCAAATAAATTAAGAAAAACACTTTAGATTTAGCTAAAACTGTGTATATATTTTGTACTGTATTTTTAATATACAAAAAAAATGTATTTTCTTTAAGAAAATGTTTCTGAATTAGCAGAAATCTTGTACAAATTACAAATACAAACAAAGTTTTGATAAAAAATAGGCATTTAAAATATGCTTTTAAATAGTTTAATTCCTTTAATTTGTACTCTTTACAAATAAATATACTGGACACCAAAATCTCCCCAATTTTAGTGCTATTTTTCCACTTTTGTATTGTTTTTTTTTATATTTTCCCATATTTAGTAGATTATAATAAAAATGGTTTTTCTTTTCGAAAATGTTACGATTTTTATGAATTAGCAGAAGTCTTGTAAAAATTTCTAATACAAAGTTGTAACTAAAATAAGCTTTTATCTATTTTAAATCCTTTATTTTGCTCTCTTTATAAATAAATATACTGGACACCAAAATATCCCTAATTTTTGTGTGTATTTTTCCAAAGTTGTATTGTTTTCTTATTTATTTATTTCCCATATTTAGCAGATTATAATTAAAATGTTGTTTTTTTATATAATATTTAAACTTTTCTGAAACAGTAGAAAACATGTCAAAATTCCAAATACAAACAAAATTCTAATTAAAATAAGCTTTTGAATATTTTAAATCCCTTAATTCGCACTCTTCAAATAAATAAATAAATTGTGCACTGAAATCTTTCTAATTTTTTGTGCTATCTTTCACCATTTCAAATTTCCTGTTTGGCAACGCATGTTTGTATTTCGAAGATCAAACATTCTGACATAAGTACACAGTTCACATGGCACAAAATAAGCTCTCATCTTTTGCAGCTATAAGATACTTGGACTGCCGAGCAGGAGGATGCAAACAAAAGTGGAAGCAGAAATAACGCAATAACGCTTAACAATGTTTGGGCCAGAGACCGAGGGAGATGGCTCGAAGAAGAAGAAGAGTGAGCGAGTGGCACAGATTTAACCCCAGCAAACACTAAAACTGAAATCAAATACCTTTGCCCTTAAGCACAATTGACATTTTGCACATGACATGGCAAAGCGAAAGGAAAGCCGAAATAGAGCTGGAAAACCGAAAGGAAAATCAAAAGCAAAGACCAGGTGAAATTCAATGCAACTGCACCGCCCACTGACCTCTCTGATAGGGTGGGGGAGGGGGCGTGGCACGACATTATACGCTTGTTATAATCCCTGGCAACATTTTTATTGCAATTGTCAACTGGGACCATAAAGCAGCCGAGAATCCCGACACCTACAAGCGTTTTTGCTTTCGTTCTGCGAACCAATGCGAAGCGACACAAATTGAAAATATGACAAGAAAATTCGCTTCAGCGGCAAGTAGGTCGGAAAAGTGGGGAAAGTGCACGCGAAGAAAATGGGCAACTGGCAATGGAACTAAATTTAAGATTGGGAAAACCTTTGAAATAATTCATTAAATCTGCTGAAATTGTACTCTTAAGTTAAATGAACAATTTTTATTATTATTTTAAATTCTAGGAGGTTTTTTTTCAGTGCATTGGGCTACCAGTACCGTTTGCAACTGTGGCAGTTTGCTAACTTGCAAAGAGAGAGCTAGCGTCGAAAGCATATTGATTTCGGGAGCAGGGAGCCGGCGTGGGGAAAATGTTTTGCCAACGTTGCCAAAAAGGAAACACGACCAGCAAAAAAATGAGGGAAATTCCAAGCATGTACGGTTTGCATGTGTGTGAGTGTGTGTGTTGGCTTGCAATGAAAAGCGCATGCATCAAGGTGAAGTCAGCAGTTTCCTTTCGCCGACCGCTGATGCTGCAAATGCTGCTCAGCCAAGCAAATAAAAATAATATTTTATCCGTGAGTAGGAAAAATCGGAAAGGAACGGAAGGGAACGGAAAGGAAACGCCAGAGCGAGGAACAATGAGCCGGAGGAGTCGAAAATGCGTTTTGCCCAATGCCAATGCAACGGGATCGGGTCGGTCCATTGATATGCGCGAACAATGTCCAAGGAAACTGGGCGCCACTAAAGAGACTGCTCCGCGGTTCTGCTGCCACGGTCTATCTCCTATATTCCATCTCCCAAGCTGACCCAGTTAGCCCGGGCTAGCTCGGCGAGAGTTTATTAGCCCGGCCAAGTTTACGAGCCGGTGCCCAAAATCACTGGCAGCGGCTAGAAAATTATGGCACTTTTGGGCATTCCTAATAGTGTGTTTTCAGTGCATTTGGGGTAGTCATTTCCACTTCATAGATTGCTTCCAGGAAACAGAAAATAATAGTGGGAAGGAAGTCCAGGGGAAACTATTTCAGATATAAGTTATAGGAGAGCAACCCACATGTTGCAAGTTATTAATCCCCAGGATAAGTGATTGGAATTCAAACCAAAACTTCGACTTGTAAATTTGTAATATATATAATAGTTTATTATGTATTTATTCCTTTACTTAACGATTAACCAAGCTAACTGCCAGAACCCGATACAATCAAAAACATAGTTGCATAAAATTAATTAACATTCTAGCGAAACTTCTAGTTAAAGAACTCGGAACTCGAAAGCAGACGCCTTTGGGGACCAGGTACTCGGAGGGATCCCATTGAATTACCATAATCCCTTGGTACAGGGAACAGCCCAGAGCCACTTGAGGCAAAGTTGCGCCTCATCCTCATGCCGAAAGCCAGGTCCGCCGAATCAAAAGCCATCCACATAATGAAGCGCAACTTGAGGTGTAGTAGTAGTAGGCATCGTCGTGGTCGTGGTCGTGGTCATCCTGAACAAGTGGTGCCGACGTAATGTCGTAATAATATTAACGCACAAAACAAAACTTTTATTGAGGCCAGGCCTGGGCCTGGGCCTGAGCTTTTTATGGCCGTAAAGAATGCCGTAAAAATGTTTAAAGTCGGCCAAATAGGCGCTAAGCAGCGGCAAAGTGCACTTGTTGAGCTGGCCGGGCACCTCATTTTCTCGCTATATTTTCATATTTTTATATTTTCATTTTTTATATGAGCAGCAAGTTTGGAAAATAAACTTTCCAGTGGCTCCTGATTTTTGCCATATTTAGTTGGGGGGGGGGGGTTGGGGACTGCTTTAAAGGCGATTTAATGGCGAGATGTTTCTCGAAAGTTTCGCCGACGCCCAAGTGTGGGTCAAGAGTTGATGGCCATTGTGGAGAAGATTGGATTCTCTTTATGGTCTTCTTATGCACCCAACCCCTAAGCGAAGGAATCATTGCTGGTTCCATTTAATCAGCCCCATTCCCGGCAACTTTATGGCTTTCCGGCTCCGGCACCCGGCATCTCATCTCATCGCACTTAAGTAGCACTCCGCATTCCCTAGCCAAATACCAAATACCAAGAAGCCATAAGCCAAAATGGAGGAAGAAAAAAAACGCCCAAAACGCATGCAATAAAAACTAAACAAATCGCTGCCAATGGCACTTATTATCACCTCCGCAGATTTATCACCTGCTGACCGCAACAGACCAAAAATTAATATACAAATAAAGTACGCACACACGCAACGCCGCTCATTCAGTCCGAGAAGCAGGTAAACGACAGGTAAGCGCCGTTTATAAATGGCAACTGAAATGTATCACGACGACTGTCTATGTGTGAGCATATATACATATAGTCGAGGGTGGGCGTGGTCCTTTCACACAACCACACCCCCTCCCCCTCCAGCCACACCCACAAAACAAGCGAATGGCTGGCCGCCCTTTGATAAATTTACTACACAAATTGAGTCGCTAAATTAGAACATTTATTTTTGCTGCCCCGGAAAGAGGCAAACAAAAAAAAACAAGAAAAACGAGGCGAAAACGAAAATATCCCCCAAGTGCGTTTGCCACTTGATGTGGCATACAACGAAACCCGAATCTTTCCCATGCCACTCCAGATCCCATTTCGTCCT
>JAJJHY010005742.1:12412657-12435055 GCA_021224005.1 Drosophila setifemur
ACTGCCCGGGGGCATAATGACAATTACAGTTACCGCGTGCCACGCAGCCAAAGCGAACTTTTTACTTTGGGTTTAAGCAAATAAATCCGTCCGAAAACGTTTTCCATTTCACTCAAACCCCCGTTTCTTCCTCTGTATTTGTGCACAGACAAAAATTAGGGGTGGATGACCCAAAAATTAGTTTGTGGAACTTGGAAGGGAAATTTAAATATATGTTTTCCAATAAAATTAAATAAATTTGTCTTTGTTTTAGAAGGATATTTAAACAAACTTATATATTACAAACTATATTATATTGTACATAAATATATTTTAATTTTTTTTTCATACAAAAAAGTGTTTCGATTAAAGAATGATTTATATCTTTTAAATATTTTGTACATTTTAATTTTCTTTTTCATTCCAAAAGATTTAATTAAAGAATGATTTATACCTATTAAATATTATTTTATAGCAAATTATATATTTTAAAATACTTCCTATCTCTGAATTTCCCAATGAAATATGTTAATTCCTATTTTCTTATCATGATTCATTGACATATCCTTTTTTTTGCCGATTCACTGTCAGTTCATTAAACATCGAACCCCAAAAGCCAAGCACTTCCGATATCAATGCCAATTATTTACGCAGCATTGGACAAATTGACTTATTTATTCTTGTTAAGGAAGAAGAATACAGAAATATGTTTCAGTGGATTCCGGCTTTAAGATGGGTAGATAATTTAAAATCGTATATAAATAAATTTAGAGAAAAGTAAACTTGCAATTTAATCAACAAGGCGAGAGATAGAGTGGGAAAATATTTTGTTGATCCACTCCAAAACCCCCCTGTTCAATCAATGCCAATTCCAAGTAATTTCTTTCAGTGCTCAACTTGCCTCAGTTTCGCATCTACGCTCAATGAGACACAAACAAACAAGCGGCAACAGCTACAGAACAGTGGCAGCAACACCATAGAGACCGATGCCGCTCAACCCTCGAGGGTCGGCTGCCAGAGCCAAGCAATTCAAAAGGGGTGAAAAAGCTAAACATGACCCCCAGCGATCCGCACACACACACACCATCACACACACACAATCACACACACAATGCGAAACAGACAAAACCCAGAATCCAGATGGAGACATGGAAGGAGCTGAGCGAGGGAATCTCCTTTCATGTCTCCTGTGGCGGCCATCGACCACGAAAATAAAGCGTGGCAAATACAAATAGAAAAAAGTCAAAATGTATCCAAGGGAAAAGCATTCGGGAAAGCGGAAGCTGGGGAAAGGCGGAAACGGAAGCTAGAGAGTGAGAGAGAGGGAGAGAGCGGGGTAATGCGTCAGCGAGAAATTCACTATGCCATATGTACTGTATCTGTGTGTGTTCCATCTGCTGATGTTTGCTTAATGAATTGAATCTCCTATTTATATACTTCATTTTTTATTTCAACATTATTATTTTTTGTTCACCACAAAGGGAAATACAAGAGAATACAGCGCAAAAAACAAACAAATGAAACAATTAAAATTAAATGCACCCTTGGGGAAAAGCGGGGGAAAATAAAAACCTAATCGGGGTTGCTGAATGAGGAAATGCTCTTCAAGATATACATTTTTCAACTACTTTTTAATGAAATTCAAAATTCAGCCCGAAGATGTAAGATTTGGTTAACAAATTTTTGGAAAATATATCAGAATTTAAATGTAATAGAAGAAGCTTATCTTTTGGGGGGGGCAATAAAACACGACATTTTTAATGGTCACAAGAAATTGAAATAATCGGAATTTTATGGTTTTGGGACAGCTTACGATCCGATTCTAAAACAGAACATTTACGCTTCTGAATCCCGGCAATTCATCATGGGACAAAATACAAAGAGCTTTGGTCAAAACCGCAAAACCAAATCATCATCATTTTTATCATGCAACCCATTTATTTCCAACTAGAAAAGCCGCCGCTTCATAACCCCAAACCAAATACAAAAACAAACCGAAAAAAAAAATCGAGAATTATATCAACCAAATATACTGGAAAAAAAAAACCGGGCAAGATTGGACAATTGCATTCGCTTTCGATGGAGATTCTGCGGTCGCACGCATAAATCTGTTGCTGTTTTTGATTTCACTCGCCGCGGATAATGAAATTAATCGTCTGTAATGGTTTATTGTGTGCGGCGATTGTGAAGTTTGTTTCTGGCCAGGCCAAAATGGCCCCAACCAAACCAAACCAGCCAACCAAAAATGACCGACGAGCCAGATACAAAATTTGTTTGATTTCCTTTATCCGCTCCGTTTTTTTGGTTTTTTTGTGTATTTGCGGGGGGCATATAGCTGAAAATATATTGAATTGTCATTGAAAGTCGCGTTGCCATAAATAAGTCGGGCTAATGGGGCGCGGTTCATGCAATTTTTTGTGATTTAGTGGGGGCTTTTGAATCGAAATCGGTCTGGACCTAGGACCTAGGAACTAGGACCAAAGGATACCCAGAACCCGCGTCGCCAAGTCGTATATCAGGGGATTACTTTAAAATGGCAACCGACCAAACTGTCACGCTTCTAAACTAATAACGCCAGAATAATCATCATAAATCCATAAAAGAAAATCGTATTAATACGCCGTCCCCGGGGGGACACAAGAACATTTTTTGATGTTTCCCCTCGAATGTGGGTGAAAATGGTGGAATATGCACACAGGACACGCCGCACACGTCGATCCCCTTTGTCTGATGTCTGATGTCTGCGGCTTATAAGCTCCATTCGATGCCACACACTTCAAATTCAAATTACAACACATTATATAATATCCTGCAGGCTTCCATCACGCCCAACACGTACAACCTAGACCGAAGATGGTGGAAAGGACATGTTGGCACAATACGACATAACAACGCTGCCGGAGGAGGAAAAAAGAAAATTGGGAGTGGATGAGGTGGTTTCTATGTACATATAAACTTCTCCCCTTCCAGCCAGGGGTGTAGTTTTTTGACCCCCTTTTGCTCTGTTCCAATCTCCACCTTCAACTCAACTTGGTAGTTGATTAAAAAGACATTATTGAAGTTTAAATACAAATCAAATGATGGTAGGAGAGAGGTGTGTGCAAGAACAGTGGGTGGAAAAAGTCTTTGCTATTTGTTAGATAATAATCGGTAATCCGATATGTCTATTAATATAGCAAACAAAAGTAAAGGGAGTTTTATTGGTATTGGAATTGAGTAGTTAAATTTAAGACCATGAATATAATAATTAGTTATTTGTTTGATATTATCAATATACGTAAGAAATTATTATTTAAAAATTGTTGTAATACCAGATATCTTGTTTAATTATTTAAGGTGATTTTAGTTTTGAATTCTGATATTAATTTTGGATTATTAAAATTTAGTATATGTACTTTTATTCAATATTTCCTTTATAAAAACTGATAAACCTTATGATATACACAAGAAATTAATCATTAAAATTTGTTGTAATACCATATATCTTATCTATTTGTTTATGGGATGTTTTTGTTTTGAATCTTAATTTTAATTTTGTATTATTAATAATTAGTATATGTACTTTTATCCAATATTTCCTATATACAAATATTAATCAACTATCTGATATACATAAGAAATTATTCATTAAAAATTGTTGTAATACCAGATATCTTATTTAATTATATATGGAAAATATTTCTTTTAAATCTTAGTTTTAATTTTGTATTATTAATAATTAGTATATATACTTCTAGCCAATATTTCTTTTATAAAAATCTCATCAACTTTCTGATACTATTTTATTGGTATTAAAACTGTTCTTAGTTTCAAAATCTCTTTTCTTTCATTGTGGATCCAAAGATTTCCTTCTTTTGTTTCATTAGTTTTTACACATCGACCAGCATGGAGCATAACTTGCGCACACAACTGTACTTTCACACACAATTTCAAGTTATAATCAGTGCTCATTATTATACCAGACACGTTTTCAGATTTTCCGTGATTATGCGCCGCGGCTCGGCAACATCTTTGGAGTTTTTGGGCAAACACAACACGCAGGCGGCGGAGTCAAGGAATTAAACTTGAAAATGGCTTAAGAGATACATTCTGTGTATCTAGCAGATACTCAGCTTGGTGGGCGGCGAGCGGCGTGTTGTACGGATGTACTAGTACATGTACTGCGTGTTGCCTAGGTCCTGGCGATGGCCAAGCTGGATTTTCGCCGGCTAGGCAGGGCAGGGCAGGGCTCAAACCATAATGCTTATTGTTGTCATTTGCTCCGAAACAGGCGTAGACGAAAAGTTGGCGAAAAATATGCAAATTATAATGAAAAACTTGACACTTTACATGCAAAGCAACAACAGAAACAACAGCGAGGGGCGGGGGGGGGGGGGGCACCCCCCCCCCCCCCCCCNCCCCCTTTCCACCCGGTGTTTGGGGTCGAAACGGAATGGCTTCCGGGAACTGTTTGCCCCTCGGCCTCCGTTGCCTCCGATGCCTCCGATGCGAATCTGTGGCAGGCGATTAAGCGGGCCAAATGAAGCGCTCGCACTGCCTGCGCATTTTAATTAAGCAAGCAGCCGACTCCAGTAGTTGTTGTTCTCGTTGTTGTTGTTGTTGGTCCTTCCCTTGTTTTTGCCAGTCGCCGGTTGCGGCTTGTTCCCTGTTCGTGGCTCGTTGTTCCTTCGGTGTCGCCTCCGTGCGAAAAATGGCACAAAAGCCGCCACCCAGGCACCCAGGCAGAGGCATTTCCCAGTCGCCCTGCTCATCAACGCACTCAGCAAACGCTGGCAGCCGAAAATTCCCGTAGCATTTGCATAAAGTTTCGCTACAGCTGCAGCTTTGTTCGCCGGCTCTTTGATTTCAGCCACAAAAGTCAGCGAATGTCTTCAGAAGTTATCAGGATTCGAGGTGTCACGAAAATTATCAGGCTTAAAGCAAGAGGTTCTTGGTACTACGTGCCGGGCTGGATGTGGAATTATTTTGTTAACTTCAGAATGGAATGTCAGCAGGGAGGAGCGAGAGTAGTGCCCGGGAAAATCTAGAAAAATTCTAGAGTAACACTATTAAAAATACAAAAATATATAGTATATTCATACTATATTTAATAAATTAAATAATTAATATGAATGACCATTTTCCTGTCCCCTAAAAAGTATCGAAATTCATATACCATATCCCAACAGTTCTAAATATTTATTAAACTATCTAAAGAAACCCCATTTTGAAGTATCCCCTCTCAAGTACCCCTTAATTGGGCAATTATTTTACATATCTTCAAAGCCAAACTAAGCATTAATTAATGGTGCTTTTTGTTGACCAATAAAAAGTGTCACATTCCGCAACCTCCTCGGGTAACACTTGCTTGAAGAGTCTCCAGTACCACAATCCCAAATCCTGGGCAACGCACTAACCCTAATACAAAACCCATCACACTCAAACCATCAACTTTAACAGCTCTTTTAACTTGGCTCTCATACCGGCAACGAAAAGAAACAACTTTCTACGATTTCCTTCGCACACACTGAAGGAGGCTAAAACCGAATCTGTATCTGAATCTGAAACTGAATCGGAATCGGAATCGGAGGCTGGGCTAAAACCGAAACACAAAGAAATTATGGCGGAAAATTACCTTAACGAAAGGACTTCCGCAATGTGCGAGTGTGTAACCTTTCGGGCACAACTGTACCCGCTTGTAAGCCCACTTGTAGTCTGGGCCGAAAACAAAAGCAATTAGATGTCGCCAACTGGATGACTGGATGACTGCCTGACTGGGATCTGGCTACTGGCTGACTGGGATTGTGGATGTTGCCAGAGGAAGTTGAAACTTGGAACGAGCGGGCTAACTCCGCACAGGATGGAGGTGGAGACCGAGTTGGAGCCGGGTTAAATGTAATTGCCAGTGTGTGTGTGTGTGAGTGTGTGCTCAGAGACCTAGTAAAAAGTTTGCCAACGCGATTTTCTTGGTGAAACTATAAATTTACAAGCCACAATCATGGCCGCTGTGGAGACGCCTCTGTTATGTGCGCCATCTTTCCAACGAAATGCGTTTGTGACCAGAGATAGGAAGTACCTTTTAGTTAAGTTGTACCTCGTATTTTATAGGTACAATTAAACATAAATATTAGAAGATTTTTGTGATGAATATTAATTAATTTAAAAATTACTTGGAAGAGATATAAATATTTTGGGAGAAATCTTTTCATTGGGTTGCGTTTATGGCATGAAATATATAATTTTACTTCGGATTGTAGCTTGCAATATTTTCACTTAAATTCAGGATTAAATATCTATATTAAAGAGTTCGAATTTTATACATAAAAGATTCAAATATGCAAGGATGAACATTCTGCATTTTTAATAATTTGTACCTATTTTTAATGTGTTGTCTGAGATATTTGAATATTATTATTCCTTATCTAAACAATGATATCCCTATATAGATTTTATCGGATTGCGTTTGGAGATGAAATATACAATTTTACTTTTGATTCTAGTTTGCAGTGTTTTCACTTTACCCAGGCTTAAATATCTATATTAAAGAGGTCGATTTTTTATACATAATAGATTAAAATATGCAAGGAGAAACATGCATTATTGTGCATTTTATACTATTTTGTACATTTTCTTGCTATGTTGACAGCTATTGTTAACATTAATTACAATACTTTTTTCCTTATCTAAACAATGAAATCCTTATATAGTTAATTATTGTTTATTTAAGATACAAAACATACAACATTTTTCTATGCTTTAAAACTCTATTAAAATATATGTTCATGGATTCAATTGTAGATATTTAGAAAGATTATTATTAAAATGCAGAGAACTTCTAGGTATGAAACATGGCTTAAAAATACACAATAATAAATAAACAAAAATGGATTCAAAATCTTCTAGATTTTATGAAAGATTGATACTTAAGTGTATATATTTTCTAGGTGTGAAATATATGCTTTAAAATTACACCATAATAAATGGAGATCCGCTTCAATCAAAAATAATCGGGCATAAAAATCGAGCTATTAAATGAGGAAATTTATTAGTAATAACTTTATTTCACAAATTTTCTTTCCAAATAGTGTTGTAACTTTAGCTTTATCTTCACCAGATTTTTATGGGATTTTATTTTTATGTACGAGTAGGTTGTACCTTACGCAGGAATTATGTACCCGGCCCATCACTAGGACACCAGGACACGTGGACTCAGGTATCGGCGGGTGTTTGGCAGTGCGTGAGTTTGAGAGTGTATTAAAAAGCGTTGAGGTGAACCCGCACCATCCGCACCTGTCCTCGGCCAGGAGCTGACAATTTTCAGCACTTGAGCGTTTATTTCACCGGCTCCGGTTGTTGCTGATTTTTATTGCAGTCGTTGCTGTTGTTTAACGTTAGTTTCAAAACTTTACCACTGCCCTGGGGGTCTACTACTCGTATATGCTGGCTGTTTGATTGCCGGGGGTTAACGTTCGGGTTGTTGGGGCATTTATCTATGCCTCCGCCTCCTCCTCCGCCTCCTCCTCCGCCTCCGCCTCCACCTCCACCTCCGCCTCCTCTATTTGGCCCTTAAAGTTTTGTCCCTGGCAAATCCCGAATGGATTTTAAGTGGAATAAGTGTAATGATCGAAATTATTCAACGTGTGCTTTGTGTTTTGGCTTTTGTTCCTGTTTTATGGCCTGGCTTACTCGCATGTTTATGGCAGGCCGGAATTTTGAGGGGCGTGGGAAAGCAAACATATTTGAAATTCAGTTTGCCCTGCGATTTTAACTACAGCTTAAGTTTGTCCAGGGACTCGCTTATCCATAGTTACATGGGGGATTTATTTGACAGCATTTTACAAAGCTTTGTAAATATTAATAATAAGAAAATTGGAATTAAAATATTATTTTTGAAGATTTTACTTAATTTTTTGTCAACTGAGGAAAATAATTTAGACTCGACAACAGAGAAGTTGATGAAATTTTAAAAGGAAAAAATAATTTAAATATATTTTAGAACTATATTAAATAAGCTAAAATTGTGCGTATAACCCAACTATAAATTAAGACAGCAATAATAAAAAATATATATTTTAAGTAGGCTTAAATAATTTCAAAATTCATTTCAAATGTCCCTCCAAAATTTCTAAATAGTTCATACACAAATAGAAAAATGCGTCGAACTCTTCACCTGCCTCGACCACCTGTGTGGCATCTAAAAATCTATCTGAGATACTCCAATGATGGCAAGGAAATCAAATGTCCTTGCTCCAAGGATGGCAGTGGGGAATGTAAATGTGGACCGGATTGCCAGTGTCCTCATTGCAAGGAAAAAAATGCTCTCAAACGTCTGGGAACCAGTCCCCGGAACAATCGCGATCATCCCATTGGATGTGTCCCACAGACACTGAACACAACGGCCTTTGAATCTCCGGATTTTATTCCAGCATCCACCTACCGTATATTGGATCCAGATGAGCAAATTGGACCCAATGCGCACAAAGATGAGTGCTACAAAAATCCGGAGTACTATAGCTATTATCGCTACTCGTACTTCGACCTTAAAACGATCGTCGACACCATCAGGAAGCAGAAGGCGGCCAAGAATCCCAAATAATTGGTAACAAACTGGAAGCACTCGGAAATTGGCGCTTTTTTTCCTATTACACTGCAATATTTTTTTTAATTAATTATACATTATTCTTATAATACTATATAGTTAGTACCTACTTATATCTCATTTGGTTTTATTTTAAGGGTAATATTTTAAAAGTAATTTGTTAAGGGTAACATTTACATTTTAATTCAGTATTATACCTTATTATTATGGGTATAGTATAGGTACCAATTAAATTACAATATTTTAAGGGTGACATTTTAAGGGTAATATTTCAAGGGTAATATTTTAGGGGGAATGTTTTAAGGGTAACGTTTACATTTTAATTTAGTATAATATGAGTATTCTTAAGGGTAAATGTATATTGTGGATTTAAAATTGTAATGGGAATATAATGTATTTATATAATTGTTACCATAAAAATAGTTTCAAAATATAATTTTAACGTAAAAGATATAAGTTAATTTACTATATAATGGTCAATTATTTTGTGATTGATTATAATTCATAATCCCATAATTTCAAAGACAGCCCCGGGAAGAGACTAATATTCTATTATGAATCTGATTGATCTGGTGGACCGGATTCGCCAAAATATAAATCTTAATAATTGTTGCTTTATATTTTTTAGCTATGCCTTATTAATTTGTCCAATGACTAGTTTCTTCGTAATTAGACCCTGTACCCAAAGGGTAAAGGGTATATTAAGTTTGTGTATGTAACAGGCCGAAGGAGGCGTGGCAGACCCCACAAAGTATATATATTCTTGATCAGCATGACGAGCTGAGTCGATATAGCCATGTCCGTCTGTCCGTCTGTCCGTCCGTCCGTCCGTCCGTCCGTCCGTCCGTCCGTCCGTCCGTCCGGATGAACACACGGATCTCAGCAACTGTAAGAGCTAGAAGAACCGTATTACCAGTGTAGATTCTTCTAATACTGAGTAAATTAGAGTTTATTTTTTTAAGTCGGTGCCACGCCCACCGCCCCCGCAATTTGTATTCGAATTTTTGCACTGCCCTGCACTGCACAATTTTCAAGCTAAAATTTTTTTAAAAATACACATGCAATTGGAGCATACCGATCTACCGATCCTGAAAATTTCATCAAGATTGGTTAATTAGAAAGCGCAAAATAAATACCAAAAGTTTACAGGCGCTAACCACAAATAATCTGCTTATTTGCTTAAACTAACGGTAAATCGCTTGCGTTTGGTGGTTGATTTTTCTCGAAAGTGTCGCTGCAGCTGCGGTGCCACTACCTTCATATACATATGTATGAAAGTGTGCCTTCAATATATTTAAACTGTATTAGCTGCCGGTTTAAAAAGCTTGGGTTTGTCGAATGGTTACGACGTTCGACTTAAAACGCGAAGATCTTGGGTTCGAATCCCAGACCGGACTCGGTGTGAATATATGTTTTTTTTTTGTTTTTTTTTTTATTTTGCCTAAAACCAAATTTGTACAGGGTCTGTAACAGTCGGGAATCTCGACTGTAACGTTCTTACTTGTTTTATTAATATTGAGTACAATAATGTTTATTTCCACGTGCATTTATTTTTAAGTAAAGATAAGATACATTGTTAAAATCATTTTTATAAAAAAAACTTCAACTATTTTCTTCATAACATTTTAGTTTGCAGTGTAAGAACTCCTCCACTTGGTGACTGACTCTCCGCATTATGACACTAATCGTATTAGTTGGCCGGTCGTTAGTTAGGCGCTGCTATCTGCCCCAAATGCGATTTCCGCACAATGAGCTCCACTCCAGCTCCACAACCACTTCCACATCCACCACTAGCTCCACCTCCAGCTCGTGCACGTCGCTAGGCATCAGGCGTTCGCCTCGCTTCCGGATTACGTGCGCCATTTTTCGTACAGGTGACATAATGATCCGGACTCGCCAGCGCCTCGCAGGCGTAATTAGAGGGGGCCGGAGGAGGAGGAGGAGGAGCAGGAGGAGGAGGTGGAGGAGAAGGAGGAGCGGGAGCGGGGAAAAGCTGAGTGGTGTGTGCGTCGGACAAAAGATGCCGGTGAGACTTTGTAATTTAGCAAATCGGTTTAGCAAGTCATCGGGAATGGCTCTGCGCCGGACTGGCGCAAGGACATCTTACGGCAGGATGCCTTATTAAATTTACAGACATTAGCCCCTTGCTTACACTTGTCGGTGGTGTTCATTAGATGGTGTGGCACCATCCCCGGCCAGGTGCTCGGGGATCCAGTTAAAATGCTGGATAATTGAAAACCATTGATGGGCTAGTGGTGGCACAGAAGCCATTCCCATTCACACATCCTCCACCTCCTCCTCCTCCTCCCTGGCAATTTATCAATTTTAATCGCATGCTAATTTTATGCAGGCCCCGGCGACATTTGCTTTCGTTACACAACTTTTCCGGATATATAGAGTGGATATAGTGAATAGAGAGGATTGTGATGTGGGTGTGTTGGTTTTGTTAACAACTTTGGGCCATTCGGCTAATCACATGGTGGCACTCTTTATGATTGCGACCCCAAAAGCTTAGCCATCTTGAGCAACATTTGCATTTTGGCAACATCATTTTTGCTGTATTGTTGGGGCCTAAGCCCCAGAAACATGGCCAAATCAAAACATTTGCATAATTAATGAGTGTGGGCTATTGGTGGTAGTCCCATGAATAGTGTTAAGTTGGTCACTAACCAAGCTAAGTCATAAAAACCGGGAACTAAAGAAATTACTTAGTTTGTTTCCATTAGGTATTAATTTATTTGGTCACTGAATGAAATATTGTGTTTGTTTTTTTTTTTTGTGGAAAAACTAAATAAAAATATTAAAGGGATTTGTTAGATTCGATTTTATTAATATTATATTATTTGAAATATTATTATTTGGAATTTTTTAAGCAAAGAAAACATAAAACAAGAAAGGAAGGCTAGCTTCGGTACCCGAAGCTTAGAATACCCTTGCAGACCAGTTGCCTTTAAGCCGTTCGATCGTTTGTATGGCAGCTATATGACATAGTGATCCGATCTTTGGTTTTTAAATTTCTAAAAAGGCTTTAATGTCTTTGAAAACTGTTTTTATCAAGAATGAATTAATTGTCTTGAAACACACGAGAGTTATGCTCAATGACCCATTTTCTCCTATCGTTCCTATGGCAGCTATAGGATATAGTGGTTAGATTTTGATGAAACTTTCAGGATATGTTAAAATTGCTATTAAATAGAGTTTACCAAGAAATAAATAAAATATCTTTAAAAATGGCGAAATTTTGGCATTTTTTCCCAATCGTTCCTATGGCAGCTATGTAATGTAGTGTTCCGATTCCGGCCGTTCCGACTTATATACTAACTGCAACAGATTGAAGGGTCGGGTCGAAGTTTCAGCCCGATAGCTTTAAAACTGAGGGACTAGTTTACATAGCAACCGACAGACGGACAGACGGACAGACAGACGGACAGACGGACATGGCTAGATCGACTTGTCTGGTGATGCTGATCAAGAATATATATACTTTATAGGGTCGGAAATGTCTCCTTCACTGCGTTACAAACTTCTGGTCAAAATTATAATACCCTCTGCAAGGGTATAATTATTAATTTCTTTGTTTGAGTAAAATATTTAAGCTGCCTTTTTTCCGCATGACTGAAAATACTTTGTCTGAAAATGTGCGACTAAAGTTAATTTCCTTTTTATAAGTCATACATCATAAGAAGTATATTTTAGTTAAGTCATTGTGCATAGTTGTTTTTTATGTTAGGTATAAATATATTGTGCAAAATCTCAGGTTTTGAATTTTTCATATTTTAAACCCTATTTTTAGTAGATTTTTTAAATGTACTGTGATAATATTTGTGTATGCCAAATAATATTTTAATCATTATACCCTTGCAGAGGGTATTATAATTTTGACCAGAAGTTTGCAACGCAGTGAAGGAGACATTTCCGACCCTATAAAGTATATATATTCTTGATCAGCATCACCAGCCGAGTCGATCTAGCCATGTCCGTCTGTCCGTCTGTCCGTCTGTCTGTCTGTCCGTCTGTCGGTTGCTATGTAAACTAGTCCCTCAGTTTTAAGGCTATCGGACTGAAACTTTGCACCAACCCTTCAATCTGTTGCAGTTAGTATATAAGTCGGAACGGCCAGAATCGGAACACTACATCACATAGCTGCCATGGGAACGATTGCGAAAAAGTGTCATAAATTCGCCATTTTTAAATATATATTGTTTATTTCTTGGTAAACTCTATTTAATAACAATTTTAACATATCCTGAAAGTTTCATCAAAATCGGACTACTATATCCTATAGCTGCCATAGGAACGATAGGAAAAAATGGGCCATTGAGCATAACTCTGGTGTTTTTTAAGACAATTAATTCATTCTTGAGAAAAACAGTTTTCATAGGCATTAAAGCCTTTTTAGAAATTTAAAAACAAAAGATCGGATCACTATATCCTATAGCTGCCAGTTTTAAGGCAACTGGTCTGCAAGGGTATTCTAAGCTTCGGGTACCGAAGCTAGCCTTTCTTTCTTGTTTTTTTATGGTTCCACCCTATTTTAGTTAGTACAAGCAATGTTTTTTTAATGCATTATATTAAGAAAATAATTAAATCTCAGAGTTTCCATCACAAAATTCGTTTATTTCCTCGACTGACGCGACATTTTGTTCCGCATGTCTGCGAATACTTTGGCCCTAGGAAGTGTGACTAACGCTAATTTCCGCCTAGTGATTGATCCTAGAAGCAGCACTAATGACATACGTGATCCATCATGGTAGGACAAAGGCTCCCCAAGGAGGATATAGGTGAAAGGGAAAGCCGGGAAATGCGCTTATCATGTAACGGTTAGAGGTGAATTGACTGGAAAAGTTCAAAGATTTCGCTTTTGATTTGATGGATGGGATTGGGCAGTGGCTTAAAGTGCAGCTTAAAGTCAATGAATGGGGTAGAAGGATAGCTATTTTTTTATTTTATTTTTTTTTTGTTAATGTTACATACATATAAATATTTATTTCGCAATTTACACAGTAAGTCAAAGTTTGTGGGGCACGTATCTCGATGGCAGCTGCCGTTGACATTGTCGACTTTGCTTAGCTGGAAAAGTTGGAAAAGCTACTCGCTACACACACACACACTTGCCCCAGACACGTAAAAAACAAAATTGCAAATAAATTTTAATTGTTTTGAGCAATTAAAAATTAAATTTAAAAAATACTACAAGGCACTGGGCAAACGCACACAAATTTCGTGCTTATTCAATTTGCGAAAATGTTTTGCAACTACGTGAGTGAATGTGAGAGTTCCACTGGTGATGCTGCTGCTGCTCCTGTTCCTGTTCCTGCTAAACAAATTAAATTAGACAACTTTTATTCATTCGTTTGACATTTTTATTTGTTTTCAAACTCATTTTGCCAGCGCCAAAGGCAATGGACAGGCGGCAGGCGGCAGGACACACCGACGGATGGTTTCTCGGGGGGTGGGGAGGGGGCAGCACAGTTGGACAATTAACAACAAATACAATTTGCAGAGTTTAGTTAAAAATGTTACCAACTGCTGCTGTTTAATTTTTCCATTTTCCCTGGTGTTTTGAGTCCTACCGATTGTGGAATTTAATTAAATGTCATTTGCATAAAATTCTTCTTCCATCCGGCCCGCTTTTCCTTTCAGACGCCAAAGGAGAGCTCTCTCTATAAAATACTCGTACACAATTATTTACCATTTATGACACTTTCTTTGTTTAGTACGGGGGCGGGGGAAGTAGGGGGCAAAAAAAAGGGGCAAGATAATATTGCTTATCTATAGTTGATTGCAGTCGAAGAACTCGGAAATGCTCGAAATTGATAATGTAAAGAAAGACAGAAGGTTCGGCTGGACTTTAAACAAAAAGTCATTCATAGTGCTAATAAAAATTATTGGAAAACATTTGTGTATAAAAAAAAAATTACAATTAAAAATTAAAAATCATTTACAAACATTTGTGTATAGAAATAAAATTAAGCAGCACGATATTTTCAAAATAAATCTAATAAGAACGATTTTATCGAGTGCCAAGAGTCATTATTTCAAAATCCATCTTTATGGAGTTTATTTTTAGCAACCAACAAAAGTAGTTAAGAATTAAAACAAATGATTTATATTACCTATAGATATTTTTCTTAAATATTTGTAATATATTTTTAACCGATCTAAAAGGGTTATAAACTCATTTGTTACTATTTAAACTCATCTTATCAATACATCGCAATGATTATTCACAACTACTCAAAAACTCAATAATTCAAAATAAATGATTTAAATTAGTTTTAACTATTTACTTTAAATTTCTATAGATTTCATTAAATTATCTAAAACGAACAATTTCCAAATACATTTCCTACCAATTGAACTGACCTAAACACTACATCACCACTTAAAGGGCCATGATGATTCATTTTATAATTTATAATTAATTTAATTTCAAGTTATTAAACTTGCACTTAACGAGTGAATGACAAGTGTGGGTAAACTTGCTGATAACTCACAATTTCTGTCTTTCTCCATTACTCGATCGGTTCGATTGCCATCGGAGCAATATCAGTTTGTCTCTTTGCAGGGCCACCATCGGATCTTCCCCCTCGGAGAAAAGAATAGAGTTCCAGGAGATTTCCAATCTTATCGGCAATGCCACTGAAATTGTTCCAAATTTGGCTGCCGTTGCTCCTCTCCGCTCCTGTCCAACTACTAGCTGAAAGTGGGTGTAGTTTGCAAAAGTATCTTAAGGATAGTGTAACCCAGATTTTGTTGTGTTCCCAGCTCCGCAGTGCTTCCGATTCACTTGGCTGGGTGCCGCCGTAAATCATTCAAATATTCAGTCGGAGACCTGCGACTCCAGAGTTGGTGACTTCAATGAGATTCCCTGCGAAATGCCACTGGTGGTGACAGGTTAGTTTGAGATACATTTGAATTATAAGGAAGTATATTTTGCAAACCAAAGTTAAGATACAAATAATAAAACCATTCAAATGGAGAATCTAAATCCAGAATAATTATAAAAATAAATTCATTTAACACAATTGAATGGCAAATTGTTGGAATTTTATATTCTATATTTATTGTATATCAACTACAAATACAAAAAATATATTTAGTGGACGATGCAGTGCCGGATGTGAAGGCTTTGTGGCAGAATGCAACGGAGGATCGCGGCAACTTTCTGACCCCCATGTCGGCGGGCTTTTCGTGTGTCAAATACTCCTATATATTCAAGGGAGGAAGTGAGTCTGTGGATATTAATTACACGGTACAACTAATTGAATGTCCAAACTATAATTTCAGTTCAAAACATCACGTACATGGCGGCCAGAGTGAACAACAGCAATGGTTGCTATAGAGAGACCTTTGAGAATGGAATGCATGTGGAGGCCTGCGTCTGCACTTCCCGCGTCGGTCTAATACCCTGTAATGTTGCTTCGATAGGAAAAAATCAGACAACCCTTGTACTGGGCTTGGCCCTGTGTTTGCTTAGCTTTTATCATTTGCTAAATAAATATCGAATAGTTTGAACGGCGAAAATAATTTCACTTTAATGCAATGTGACATTTCCGGCTTTTGATTTTCTGACAAGTTGTTGTGCAATTTATGTGCGGTCCGAAATTATTTTTGGTATTTTAATGGCATTTTTTTTTAATGCGCCGCACAATGTGGCTAAATAAACTGCCATAATTTATTTGCTTGCGCATTAATCAAATGCATGTTGACGATGATGATGACAATGACGTTGCTGACGCTGCTGCCAACAATCCGATTGGCAATTTGCGTTTTCTACATACAAAGCCATTGTTTTGTTAAATAAACAGAAAATAAAATATTGCCTATAAATCAAAGGGGGTTTTTTTTTTGTAAATCTGTGAGGCTTTATCTTGTAGGATAGATATATTTGCGGAACTTATTTAACTATTCAATATCGATGCTGCCTCAATTACTTTAAATAAATAACAAATGGCCAAGCGGAGCAGCATTAACTGCTCCTGATGGTATACACTGCGTATGAGAAATACTCGTATACATGGACATGGCACTGGACGGAGGCTGGAGGACTGCTCCGATTGCCAATGCCCATCGGCACAGCACGGCCTGGGTTCAAATAAACTAATTTTAATGCCTTCCATTGTGGCCAGAGCACGCAGTGCGGCTCAATTGGGATGCGAATGGCAGCCTCGGATTGGCGGAAAGGGGAGCGGAAAGGGGACACTTGGAGGGAGGGAGGTGGACTGGCGACTGGCGACTGGTTCCATCTCTTGATACTCTCGATATGCACAAGATATTCGCATATTTATTTCGTATATATTTTTATGTACGAGTATGCAGCCACGTTTATTTGCAATGCAAAATGAAAATGTGGTCAAAAAAACAGCTCCCACAGCCATTTGTAAATTATGCCGTTATGCATGTGTATATTAACACTTGAAAGCCAGATATATATATTTCACTTCGTTATTTTTTTTTTGTTCACAATCATCCCGAATATTAAATAAATTCCATGCACACACCACGGCTCACTCTTTTTCGCAGAAATAGATGAACAAAAAATGATTTAATAAAGCTCTTTGAAACGCTTTAACATGTGTGATTCATATTTCGCGGGACTAACTATATTACTATAGTGTCCCTCAAGCCGATCGAACGAATCTGTATCTGAGAACGTCACGATAATGCAATTTGCGCAATAAACGAAAATGCCGAAAATGCAATTGAGCTATGGAGGAGTCCGTTCGTATGGTTTGGGAAAAGAACTGCAGCGGGGGGGGAGGGGGTGCAGTGGATAGGCGCCGGAATCTGAGCACGGTCCTCCACTTTAATTTGGCATTTTTATTTATAACTAACAGCCAATATGAAGCGAGATATTAAGGTGCGCGACATCTCCATAAGGGGAGTAAATATGCATTTTTTTAAGGAAATATTAACAAATGCTGAGTGGAAAAATGTGAATTTTTTGTAGAAATATTAACAATTGCTGAAACTGTAATGAATATATTATGTTACTAAATAAATAATAGTAATAATATTATTGTATGATTAATAAATAATTAATAATAATATTAATAATAATAATTAATAATCAGGAATTGCAACAAAAAGAAATAAAAATCCATTTGGTGTATGCAATTGAAGTTCCTAATTTTTAGATTTTAAATAATCAGAAAATTGCAACAAAAACAAATAAAAATCCAAGTGGTGAATGCATTCGAAGTTCCTAATTTTTAGATTTCCTTTTCACAAGCTTTCTAAAACAATTTTTATAAATTTTAAATAACCTACAGCCATGAATCGGACAGTATATCCTCTGGCGAATATATTCGATTTATGCATGTATATATGCATTAAGCAAATCACCCGATTGCCAGGCATTCCCGGCTTATCATTTCTCGATGGACTGGGGGGGAGGGGGAAGTGGGACCGGGGGTGTGTTAAAAATAAATAAATAAACATAATTTGTTGTTGCCAATTTATTGGGTGGTGGGTAATGGTTAGCAGTGGGTTGTTAGTAGTGGGTTGTTGGGCAATGGCTCCTAATATTATGCCATGTTTATGCACTGTCCAATTCCTTGTTATTGCTGCTGTTGTTGTTGTTGTTGTGGCTATTTGTTTAGCATTTTGCCCAGACAGTTTTATGTACCGTTAGATACGGACCAAGAGACGAAGAGAGAGAGAGAGAGAGGGAGGCCAACGCGTCGTATACGCAATGCCCAGTTCGATGGAACGTTAGATGGGATATAATTTATTTGTCTGTCTCGCTGCTGCTTGTTTAACAAGCACTACCAAAAATAAAGCCGATGATAACAGAGAGTTGTGATTAGCACTCAAAAGGCGTGGCATTGAGATAAGGGGGCACGGTCGGGGGGTGATTGATTGCTTTCCCATTTGATTTGGCATTTATCTGATCCATGCACAAAACTCGTTCCCATTTCTCATGCAAAATTAAATGAAATCAAAATCTTTGGCCAGAGTCCTGGCACCTGAGGGATTAAATCGAGTTGCATTATTTATGATATTCTGCACCTTGGCCGAAATGGAAAATTGGCAAATGAAGAATCTTTAAAAGCGAAGAATATTTAAAACTGCATAAATTTGATAATAATAATCCGAAAACGTATAAAATGTATTTTTGAATATTTATACAAAAAATCTATTTTAATTAAGCTAAAAGGAAACTTTAAAAAGGTAGAAAATAAATAGCTATACATAAATTTGCTTTATTCAATATAATTCATTTATTAAGATAATTCTTAAAAATATAAATCAAAGGCCAATCGATTGCATTGATGACCTGATTTCTTTCTGTGCCTTTTGCTCATTCATATTCACCACATACGCTCAATTATTTATTCTCCGTTTTTTTTTGGTTTTTTGTTTTTGGTTTTTAGCTGCAATTGCAATTTTCAAATGAACCGCCGGAGCTGTGTATTTATTTTGAGCAGTTTGAGGGACAAAAACAAGAACCAGCCAAGGAAACCGCAAAAACCGCAACGAATTTAGCACGATGCTTGACCAAAAAAAAAGATGATGATGATGATGGTGCGGGGGTGGGGGTTGGTTTGGGTTGGGTTGGGTTGTGTGAGGTTGCCCAGATCGACTGCATTTGAATTCACCGCCGGGACAGCCAAGTGAAGCGTGACAGGCAGGCGGGTGGACGACGAACAGTGGCCAAAGAATGCGCTGAAAGCGGAGTAGCTGGCCGACATCAAGTATACGCAGTGTGACACACGGTATTTCTTTAGCCCGTTCATTAAATTGCGCACATGTATTCGATTCGATTCGACATCGCCATCGAAATCGAAATGCAAATGCAAAAGGAAACCCTGCCGTTAATTGCCAATTTATAGCTGAAGACCACGCCCCCGCCTCCGGCAGCATTTTCAGGTGCTCGCTCAAGTGAAAATTATCATTTCCAGCGCAACTAAATCTCCACCGTTCTCCCGTCCGTCCGCCCGCCGAAAGCAGAAACAAAGCCAAAGGCAGAGCTAGAAAAATGTACAGACGCCCACAAAACACAAAAACACAAAAAAAAGGAATGAATGGAAAAAAAGATGTAGCCAAAAGGACCGGAAGCGAAGTGGAGAACAGAACCGAGGGAGCGGACGAAAAGCCGCGCCAAAGTCGACAAAAGTTTAGCCGAGGACAAACCGTCCGGGCCGACCGCAAAAGGCAACAGACGTCCCTCCCATCCCTCCATCCCGAATCCTCCCACCCCGAAATCGAGTGTCGGAACGTCCCAAAAAAAACGAAGAATGGTGGCCCGAAAAAATTGGTTAATTCATTAGACGGCAACAAAGATGCTCTAATGGAATACAAAATCCCCGAGACTTTTTTATTAATCTGGGAATTGGTTGCAGGTTATAATTCAAGGACTCTTTTTGACTTTTATGCCTTTCGAGGAGTCCCTAAAAGTTTCACCAAATTGAGTTTCAGTGGAGATTACTTCATGTTTTTTAAATTGGGAATTAAATGAATTTTTGAAAAGATAGTAGACGTAAATAATTATGAATTTTTAATTTTGTTTACCAGAAACCAACAGAAAATAAAAATATTTTTCATGTCAGAAATCTATTTCCAGTATAATAAAAATCCAATTTAAGTAAATGTTAAGAAGAATTCATTTAAAATATAAAATAATATTTCCATATTTCTTATTTATCAATCACAAGGAAATATTTATTTATATATTATATTTTATGATAAACTATACCAACTTTTACACCAACCAATAAAACTATCCCCACCCAAATTCGAAACTCATTTAACTGGTTTAAGAAACCCGATAGACCCATTTTCCGGTAGAGGGTAGAAAGATGAACCCAACCAGCGATTTATCGCATTTTGCTGTGGTCGGCATTAGTTACGCTGAATTTTATCACAATTGCAATTCTTTCTAGTCCAGAAGAGCAGCGAAACACCAGCCGCCAAAAAGGATTTCATTTTCATTTATTCTTCGGGGGTTCCCTTTTCGTTTTTTTATTCCCCGTTGGGCTGCAGCCAAACCAGGCCGATGGGGGGAAGTCCGAACCGGGTCCCGGTGCCTTGGCAACTGGCCGAATCCCGAATCTGGAAATGCCCACCGCTAATTTCCACATTCTGCCTTTAAATAATCATAATTTGGGCCTTTTGTGGATGGTGTTGCGGGGCGACTGATGCTGTAAATGATTAACGCCACCACTGCTGGGATTTGCTGGATTAATGGTGGGTGGAGTGGGAGTGGGAGGGGAAGGGGGATAGGGGGAGGGACTTTAAACTGCCCTCCGTCGACTTGCATATTTTCAAGCCTGATTGCTCATTAGCAAATTCATTTGGCTGCACTCCAACCCGACAGGGGGAAATGCCGGACTTATCAGTTGGAAGGCGTTTTGGCGGGAATGGAAAATGTCTATGCCTCCAGTAAACCAGGAGAAGTCGAAGGGAGGATGCTCTCTTCTATATTAATTTGATTTTAATTTAACTCTAATTGATTTGTTTGGATTAACAAAAAGTATTAGGTGGGATAATAAATTTGTATTATGTTTTACATAAATATTAATAGAAGAAGTACCAACCAATTATTTAATAATTTAGTTTTAAATATTTTTCTTAAATTTAATTAAGCGTTGAATCCATACAATTCAAAAAATATATCTTAACAACACAAATTTAATAATAGTAATATTAAAAGATATTTTTACCATATGAACCTTTTAATTTGATTATAAAAACTGTCAGTAAAAAAGTACTTAAAATTAAATATATTAAGAGATAAATGTTGTTATTATTTTAATTGTTATATCTTAAATATTATCCAATAGAATATAATTCCAAATTAAGTTAAAAAAAGTTAAGAACCATCGTTATCCCTTCCTTTTCATGGCCATAACATTGAAGTGTATTTTGCAAATTGGAAAATGGAAAATGCTTCAGAAAATTATCATTTTGCAGGGCCTAATGACTTGTGCAAAATGTCGTCGTATTAAGATATTCGTCGCACTTCCCAACTGTTTATCGGGGGATGAGGCATGCCCCTCAAGTAGCAGCTCCTGCCTTATCTCCTCAAATTGGTAGCAAAGAGGATGAGACTCCGAAATGCTGGCTGGCTTAATTGTCAAAAATTCAAGCCAGGGGAGGGGAGATACGGAGGAGGAATGAGGTCTGGATAGTTGATGAGCTGAGGGATGAGCATTAACCCAGTTAACCCATTAAAGCCGTGTCATAAATTCAAAGCCACAACAGGCCAGCAGCCCCAGCAGCAGGAGCAGCAACAACAACAACAGGCTGACTCTTGCTTTGTGGCTTTTTGTTGGGCCCGGCTTGGCACCGTTTTTCGACTCATTAAAGCCAACTTCACGCAATTAGGCTAATAAGCCGCCCTCGCAGCAATGCTGCAAAAACAACAAAGCGCCATTCCAATGGCGGAGCTGCAGGTTCGGTTGGATGAGGGGCAGTTGATGCTGGGACAGTCAAATTTATATAAAACACTTTCTTGCTCCCATTTTCCACTTACGCTCAATTAAGTGAACTAAGTGACATTTGATGTGTGGAGGGGTCAGCTGGAATCCAGCCTCGGTAGAGGATGCGGAAATTAAGGAAACTATTTCCACATCTATTTTAGTGCAACTTATTTAATTACATTTAAGCAGGGAGATATATTTTGGATATATATATTTATTATACTTTTGGTAAAGAATTTAAAAAGCTATCATAAATAAAATATTTAATATGTTATATATTCTTATTTAAATGAAATATTGTCACTTTAAGAGTGATTTCTAAAGAATCTTGAAAACATATATATTATATATATAGTAGATATATTAATAGATGCGTTAAATGATTTTAATGGTATAAAAACTAATTATAAAAAT
>JAJJHY010005742.1:12443017-12457666 GCA_021224005.1 Drosophila setifemur
CTTATAATGAAAAAATGTCTGCCCACCGATTGATTTGTTTGAGAGTGGTAAACAGTTAAATGGCCAAAATGCATTCCCCATGGCAACCCATCACTGTTCATCTGTATCCCCAAAAAAATACCCTGCCAAAGCTTCTCTTGGCCAAAAACTGTGGAACAACAACAACAACAGCAACAAGCAAAACAGCTTTCCATGCTGCTTTTCAAACGCAGCGCACATATTGATTCGATTTTTCACCTCCATTCTTATTTCTACTTGCAGCCAAAAGCAACGCAACGCAACGCATATTCGATAGTTCAAAAAGTTAAAAAAAGTTACTTAAAATTCATTAATTTGTTCTTCCCCCGCGTAGTTAAAGTGCTTAAAATCTGTCAACATGTCGCGTTTAAGTAGTTTGTTTTTCGATTCGTCTGCGAATTTAGAGACTAAAAAACTTAATTGATAAGGGAAAAAGTTAAAAAAAAAAAAAAACGAAAGATATCCCATCGTAAAGTTATACAAAATATTTAAAAAATATATATATACCCAAAACCCGTTTGTTGTGAGGAGAGTTGAGGGGAAGAAGCGTAGCGTTGAGACTGTTCCAGAAAAGTGCAAGCCACCTTTTCGTTCCACCACCTGGTTGGGATATACAAAAAAAAAACAGAAAGAAAAACAAGCAACCAAAGCTGAGGCTACTCTTCCACTTCGGTTAAATTCGCTTGGTGACTTGGTGACTTAATCGCCTAATGGCAAGTTCGCTCAACAAGACGAGACACAGGCGCAGACTGGCTGCGATCTCGTTCCTATCGAATATCTCGTTAGATGGCACCCACCGGGACACTAAATTCGGCGCAACATTCGGCAGCAGCCTGCTTGGCAACCAGAATCGGAATCCAACCTCGCTGGGACTCGGCGCAGGAGGCTATCATCCGCATTATCAGCAGCACCACCACCAGCGCAGCCATTCGGCCACGCATAACCACCAGAACCACCACCACCACAACAACAACCAGAAGCGGCATCCGCAGCATCCGCACCACCCAAACCAAGCGAACCACCAGCAACAGCAGCAGCAGCAGCAACATCAGCAGCAGCAGCAGCAGAAGAACAACCAACAGCAATATCAGCAGAATGGAGGCACTTGCTCACCGCTACTCTGCAGCATCGATGTCCACATGGGCATCGATAGTGGCTTCGGACTGGATGACTGCACCACAACCACCGGCACCTCTGCCAGCGATGGTGACGGGCATTTTAGTGAAACTGAAAATATGGGTCACCACCTGATGAACGTCCTGCCAGCATCACAGGCCGGCACAACACATCCGGCGCGACGCAATATAAAGCGACCGACTTCGTCGGGTCGTCAGCCCCACCAGGCGAATGGTGGAGCACAGGTCCAGGTACCGGGCAGTGGCAATATGATCAAGCAGCAGCAGCAGCTGCATCAGGCACGGCGTGGCACCGCCGGCAGCGGGGGATCGGGTGCGGAGAGCGGCAGCGATTCCGATAGCGTCAAGATACCGCTCAAGGTGTCCAATCTGGGCAGCGGCGGAGGCGTTGGTGGATCGGGAGCGGTAGCGGTAGCGGTAGCGGGGGTTTTACCCAAGCTAATGCCGCTGCGGGAACGGTGAGTCAGCCATTGAATATATCTTTATTTTACCTTTATCTGGAGAATTATAAAAAAAAGGTGGAGTATCTTAATAATAGTAACTTAACAGAATTAAGTATCTAAGGAAATTTTATTGTTGTTATGAACAAATTTATTCGGAATTTTAAATTTAGGGTTTAGCTTAAAACTTTACTTTATTTTTATCCGAAGTAACAATAAAAAAGATGGAATATCTTAGTCCAACAATAGGCCTGTGCAATAATAAAAGTAGTTCAACGGAATGAAGTATAGTATCTGACAGATTTGTATTAATATTATGACGAAATTATTCGATTACTCGATTATTCTTTAGCTAATGTTTTTATTTTCATTTTACCAAAAAAGTATAAAATACATATATAAAATATCTTAGTTGAAAAAAAAGTCATTTGCAAAAATAAAAGTTAATCATTAGAATAAAGAATCTTAAAGTAATCAAACAATTTAATATAAATATATGTTTAATTCACTTTTATCTGAAATTAGTAAAGAAAAAACCGTGAATACCTTAGCTCAGCAATAATTTAAACAACATTTTCAATAATTATAACAACAAAAGTAGTTCAACAGAATAAAGTATCTGAAAGTATATCAAACACATTTTATTGTTATTATAAAGAAAAATAACTATCGATTCCAAATTGCAGTTAATTATATCAGCAATACCTGCAAAGGTCTTCTATTACAACTGACTTAATTTTTCTTTTTCCATTGTAAACGCCTTAAAACAATTAATACCCACGATTCCAATAGTTTATTTAATCGTTTAGAACGGCCATTGCAAGTTTATTAAGACAGTTTGATTATACATTTGTTTACATGCAACCACCTTGAAAACTTTAAGCGATAAATTAGTATTTATATTTCACTTAAGCTTAATTTCAAATTGCATTAGTTCCAGGATTGGATCAAATAACATTTAATATTTACATAAGTATCTCTGAAAACCTCACTAAATTTTAAATTACTATTCCTGGCATTCTTCTAAATTAAAATATATTCTTTGAAAAAAACCCCAAAAGCCATCGAATTAATTGAAACACCTGAGGAAAACCCGCTGCCAAGTAATTTGATTGGCATCTACGTCAAGCGGTCAGTTTTTCCCAAAAATTATTCAATATTTCCTGAAAATATATAAATACATTTCCATACAATTTTCCTTGCGAAGAAGGTGAATCATCATCGTTTATCTTGATCTGGGAAATCTTATTCAATTCAATTCAACTCAAATCGATTCAGTCGTCTTAATTGGCTATCATTTTCCTCCCCCTTTTTTTATATTTTCCTATCGCATTGCCGATTGAAATTCCCGCTACAGTTTACTTTGGCCAATTTACACCTGGTATCTAATTCGCTTACAAAAAGTCTCAAGTTGATCAAAATACCGCGGAACAATCGAGCAAAGCCCCCAACCCCAATCCCAACCAATTTAGGAATTGTGACTTTTTTTTTTGTTTCGCGCTGAGAGGTTCTCAATTTTGCATAATTAGAGGCCTGCTGCTGGGCGCTAAAAATATCCCCCCCTCTTTGATGTGGCTTTATTTGTGTTGTTATTGGAGCAGGGGGTGGGGGAGGGGCATTTGACTCGATTCATTCATTGACGACGTGTGCCAGCTCAATTAACGTAAATTAGAGAGCGTGGCCCGTGCACAAAAGTTGTCCAAACAACACAATTGCATGTTGCTCAATTTGAGCTTTTCCCTCTCGTGGCGTTTTTTTTTTTTCGTTCGTTCGTTCGTTACGCATTTAAACGGTCTGTCAGCATTTACAGGCGGGTGTGAATCATTGGGCATTATCTAGGGGCCGAAACCGAATCACACGCAACAAAATTACGCAATTTCGCACAGTGGAAAATAAAAACATACTATTCACAACGGGCAAGGACTCATAAAACGCTGGGAAAACGCAGGGAAAACGCTGGGAAATCGCAGGGAAAACGCTTTTAAACCTCCTTGAACTTCCGCTTTCGTGTAACCCCCATCACCAACCCCATCCCCACTTCCGAATATCCCTGGAAAGCTCGAGTGCATCCCGGAGCTTTCTCCTCAATGCCATGAAAGATACATTGAACTCTCTCTCTTTAGTTAGCAGCTACTTTGACAAACTGACCTTGTTTTTCAGCTTTGCATTTTTCCGTCTCTTTTTCTGTTGCGCTCGGCTGGTGTCTCGGTATTTTTTTTTCGGTTCGGTTTCGGTTTCTTTCGCTGGGTCTTGGTCTGGGGGCCACTCAACTGGTGGGTATAACCCGTTTTCGGGGTCGGAGTCGGGGGTTTGTTATTGTCATCCCGCGAGTTCATGTCTGGCTGTAGTTGGAAGCAGGCCAATTGGCTTTTCAACGACCTGTCAGTGGCATTTGTTAGAGCAAATCATTTTCGCAAATGCCTAATTTGATAATTGCCAAAGTCCTGAGAACCCTAAAAAGATTCCACTGAAGATAGTTTATATAGGGTTAGAGGAATAATATACAGATAAGATTATTTGCTAAAGATATATATTTTCGCCATCGATCGTAAGTTTTGAGATTACTAAAGCAACAATCGATAAGGATTTTTGGGATTTTTGATAATACCCCGGAGTGCTTGTTGTATTTTCCCATTCAATGCAAGTCACTTCAGATATATTTATATATATATATTCTTTCTACACTGGCTAAAGTCCAGCAAATAAATCGTTTGTAAATTTATGATGGCCGCAACAAAGTCAGATTTTACCCACAAATCTTCAATTACATTACTATTTCCGCTCGGCGGGATATGGGGGAATTTCGTTTTAGTCAGCATATCTGGCATATCCAGCAAATTGTTGCAATCAAAAATATTTTGTTATGCGAGATGGTTCTTGCCGCAAAAAGCTGCGCATGCTCGAATCTCAAAAAAAAAAAATGCCGGATGAAAACAAATTGCGTCGCAATTTGAAAACCAAAACAAACTACTCAAGTCCAGTTTTTGTTTTGAAACCTGAGTTGGCTGAATTTTTTTTGGTGGATTTACCACGATGAATGGGAAAGAAATGGAAAGGCAGAAGAGAAGCTCTGCAGAAAAACGTAAACAATTTTTTTTTGTTCCCGATCCCAGCACCTCACTTCCTTTCCTTGGATTTCAGGTTGCGTCATGGCATTAAATATGATTTAATGCTGCTCTGTCCAGGCCCAGCCCCTCCTCCTTTTCGGTTTCTTTTCAAGGACAGGCAGCCGTGCCGGCATGTCCAAAGCTTAGCATTGAACTTGAGCTTTCCTCATCCTCTGCCGCCAGGACAATGTCAATGTCAATGTCGAGGCTGTGGAAACCTGTCCAACGCCGAAGCAGAAGCAGAGCCAGAAACCGAAACCATAACCGAATCCCCCCAACTAACCCCTCTTGTGGGCAAACTGGGTAACCTTGAGTTCAGAGTTTTATGCAATCGACGACGTAATAAGAACCGGTTTACCTCGTTCCTGTTCTTGTTTTGTTTTCAATGGTTTTTTTTCTCGATTTTCGCTGAGCTACTTGTGCAGAAGGTCCTAATCCTGGAGAAGCCTGCACAAGAGTTTTCAAGGTCGCGGGGCAAGAAAAGGGTGGTTGAGTGCAACAGGGTGGGAATCTATGAATCTGTGTCAGTGGTGCAACAAGCTTCAGTGGCACAATGCACAATGGATGCATTTTGCAATTGCTTTGGGTTACAAATCAGGGAACTGAAGAAACGAGTTCTTCAATTTCAACATTTATTTACGAGTACAAGCTGAGGCAGACGGCCATAAAGCTAATTTTCCGCGCTTGTCTGCCAACAAGAAGTGAACGATAAGCTATATCTATGATGATAAAAGACACGATTTCAGACAAACACTAATCCGAACGCTTTGCAGATACAGTCAAACATCTATAAGATAAACTTTCATAACAGTCATTTGCATAACATATTTTTGAAAAGTATTTATTTAAATTTGGTCTGTTTTCTATTAGATACATTTCCATTCAGGATTATTTCTGTTGTTCTAATTGTAATTTTGAGTATAAATTTTGTACTGTGTTTTATGTGCAAGTTTCTTTTTGGAATAAATATATATTTTACGATTTTTCTACTTCTGTAATTGATGTTTTAAATATATAAATTTTGTATTGTGTTGTATAAGCAAGTTTCTTCATCGGAAAATAACAAAATATTATATTAAATACAAAATGCTACTCTTAGATATCATCTATAGTTCTTGGTTTCCTATCAATATCTGCGATTACCATTCCACATTATTTGTGCTTTTATAATCGTAGTTTTTAGAGGTTTTATTAATCAACTATTAGTGATAAGAGGTGAGGTGAGGTGTAAACTTTTGTTGAATGAATAAATATTATTTTTTTCGGTCTCTATAAAAGTTCTATTAATTTTAATGAATATATTTGCAACTTCTTTGTTAGGCTCACTACGCAATCTTCCCCTAAAACAAAGGCTGCCAGATAAAAAAAAAGCGCTTATCATTAAATGCATTTCCCTGCAAGCCAATAACTGCGACTTATTCGTATTCGAAAACACATGTTACCAACTTCACACGTCAGTTCTGTTTTTGTTATTATTGTTTTTTATGTTTTATCTGGTTGCTTCAGTGGCTTTCGCCAGTTCGTTTATGACTTCCCCAACTATGTATATTTTGGGCAGTAAAAGCGGTTCGAAGCGGATCGGTTGGGTTGTTCTTGGCTATTTTGGCCAAAGTTGTTTTGTGACTTTTGAGGTAAAGAGTAGGGGTCAACAAGAGCTGAGAGCCTATTTAAAAACCAGAAAAAAACACACTCTCACTAGTGTTAGTACGTATGTACAATTAAAAATGTAGAGCGGAAAAAATAATATGAATTCCATTCAGATTTTTTTTGTATTTTGTTGTATTTTATCGACAGCCTTCGGTTGGACTTGTAAATACAATCTTTTTCTTCTATTTGGACTGTAAACAGAAGTCGCGCGCTCGAGGTTTTTGCGCGTTTCCGAAAACGCCATAGCGTTTTTCGACATTCCCCTTTGTGCTCCTTATTTGTTTACAAGCGTTTCTTCTCCCATTTGTTGCGCTTGACATTCGTAAACCCGCTTTTTGTTATTGTTCTTTGACTGTTTCTCCTCCGTCCGCTTTCCACTGATTCGATTGGTTTTTGTTTTTTGTTTTTGCAAATTTTTATGGTTCCAGTACAACCTTATCGGGAACACGAATTCGTTTCGAAATCGACTTTCGTTCGAGGTGAGAGGAAATGTGTTAGATTGATTAAAGCACCTGATTTGCGTCATTCGGAGGATGGAAAAGGGAGTCTGACATTCTAGGGCGTTTTCATTGCGTTTTTAATGCGTTTCGCAAGCGGTTTGTCAGCTTCTTAAGTGCGTCATTTCAATAAAGAAAAACGGAGTTTTTTCGAATGCATTTTGCAATCGTTTTGTCAGCGCTTTTTATTGAACTAACCATCACTCGAGGTTCATTTGATTTCGATTCATCAAAACTAGTTTGAATTTCCATTTTCTGGTTATTGGTTTTGATTTTCTTATTTTTCTTTGCTTTGTTTTCAACCACTTGTGGGCACGTGATCTGATCAAAAGTGGGGGCTCAACTTATACAAAAAAAAAACTTACTTCCATTAACATCTGTTTGCATATAGCTGGCTGATAACAGCAAAGCCAACAAACCGCGATGACAAGAAAATAAAGGCAAGCTGATAAAAGCGAAATTGACTTGGGTTGACTTGATTGCCCCGACCAAACAACTGAATGCTTTTAGAGGCAAAGGAGAAAGATAGCGAAATTAAAATATTTCATTTTCGATCCATCTCCTAGCTGGATTTATTTGCTTGCTTTCGAGAGTAGACGCGAAAAGTGTATTTACCCAAGAATTTAGTAGCAGTCTCTATTGGTAAATATTTGCGAATCAAAGAGATAAACGACATCAGGCAAAAGTCATATGTATCTTCCATTGAGCACAGCTGGGAGGAGTACATATATATAATAGGTTTTTATTAAGTATCATGCAAATTTGCCGACTGACAAGAAACTTGTCAATTTTTATCAGTGTATCTAAATGTTAAACTGTTATATAACATTCTGTTAAGAGTAATATTTACAGTACCTAGATTTGCATTGTCTGTTATGTTAAAACTCTGTTACTGAATTTTAGCACTGTTAACAGTTGGCTTTCCAGTACCTAGAATATGTAAATTCTGTAAAGACTCTGTTATTTATTCTTTGAGTCTGTTATTAATATTGGGTACTTATAGGTAATGTTATTGAAATCCCCTTGGAAAATTTTATCGTTTTCCATTCCGGATGTCATTCGAAAATATCTGGAAAATAGCTAATACTCCCCCACATCGTCTGCGGATATTTGGATACACTTCTAAATCATGCGTTTTCCATTTCATCAAAACTATTGTTAGAATTTGAATATTGTTGGTTTCGCTCACAGGCGCTCAGCACTTTCCAGATGGAGTTTCCAAAAATCATATACAAATACCCAAAGATAGTGGAAATAGAGAAGAAAAAAAAACCATAAAAATAACACGCACACTTGCATTTGTTTGAGGTGCAGCAGGGTCGTCCCTCTCGCTTGCTCACGCACTAAACTAATCCCTTATCAGCACACACGCAATCTCGCTCTCTCTCTCTCTCTCTCTCTGTCCAACTCGCACTATGTCTCCATTACACGCACGCTCATTAGCGAGTCAATAAGTTAGACGAACCAAAAACACAAAAGCAAACGCACGAAAATAAATGTTTGCTCGGCCCTTTTCCACAGCACAGCCACACGCACACACTTGTATTTTTGGAGTCTTCGTTGCTTCCACTCCTTCTGCCCCTTCCCCTCCTCGACCTCCTCCTTCGGCCGATTCTGCTGCTTACATTTGTAAGCATGTAAAAAGAAATTACAGACTTTGGCTTTCTGCGAGCCTGTTAGAATGCTCCAACTAATTAACGGGTTATGACAGCCGAGGCGCCACCTCCATCATAATAATAATAATTCCTTGGGGGTGGAGGCGCTTCTTGGGGGTTGGTGGTTAAGCGCGAGAGAGAGAGAGAGAGAACTCTGCTGGCTGCACTTTGGTTCGACTAATTAACGCAGAATCGTCACCTCGAGGAATTGAATGGTGGGAAGAGGGGGTAGGGGTCTCCACTTGCCTCCCTCCCTCCCAACCTCCCCCCTCGGTAACACAGTTTTCCAGCAGCCGAAGCTGGTAACCTCGACCTAGACCAATTATCCCAAGGTAATCGGCCAGGCGCTCAGCCACCGCAAAGACGTCGCTTTCAGTTGGCTAATTGACTATTTGTGGATGTGTTTGTTGTTGGCTTGCCCTTCAGCGCATGGTGCATATATGTGTGTTTGAGATTGAGTGTGCGTGCGTGTGTGTGTGTTTGTGTTTTTTGATTTCCAAAAATACTTCACAGACACAGCAGCGATAAGCCAGAGAGAGGGGCAAACGCTTTGATCGCCCTTAGACGGCACACGCATAACGGGAAAATCTTCGCCGTCTCTTTTTTTCTGCTGCCCTGTGAAAATATCGATCATTGCATGAGGGGTGTGACAAGGCCTCCCGCTAAGGAGGGAGAGGGATGGAGATAAGGAGAGAGACCCCCGCCAGTGTTGCTCTCAAAAAAAGAGTTTTTTTTGGGAAAATAAAAACACAAAAATATAGCTGGAAATTGTAGAGAAATATATTGAATTTTGAAATAGGAAAATTTTAATTTAAAAGGGTTACTTAACACTTTTATTATATGGTATAATTAAGCAATTTATTTAAATCAAACAAGTAAATAAAAAAAAATGTATTTTAGTAAACCCAAGAAAAAAGCCAGATATAGCGGAAAGCAGCTGGTGTGCCATCTCCACCAGCGACTCTTCGCTCGCATTTGTCATTGAATTTATAAATACCGAAATCGTATTTTTAAGCAGCAACAACTTGCGGCGAATAAAACCGCCTTCAAGGTCCAGCCCAGCGCGTTTTTGAAACGCTTGGCGCGCGTTTTTCACGCTTCTGGCGTTTTTGAGCGCCTGTTGCTCCTTAGATCGCTTCGGTTCTAACCGATCTCTTCTTTTCTTGTTTTTTGTTGTCCCACAGCACATTCAGCAATGGGGCTAGCGACCAGAACCTGCAGCCAGAGCGGCGAGCGCGTTTGAATACGGCGCCGGGCATGCGGGCGGGCTCCAACTCCAACATTGCCGTCGGTGGGGGTCTGAAGCGCACCTATGTGCTCAGCGGATCGAGCGTGAGCCACATCACGGATGACAGTAGCACGGAGAGCCTGACCCCGGCCGGAAACTTTGCGGGCAGTTTCCGCAACAGCCTGAGCAAGTCGGTGCAGATCACCGATAGTAGGCGCGGAACGGCAACCGGAGCGCAGAGTTTGGGATCGGGATTGGGCTCGGGACGGGACGAGCGGATGGTGCTGGTGTCCCGCAAGGTGCCGTTCTTCATCTTCTCGGCACTGCCCTACTACAAGGGAAAGAATGGTGGGAGGTGAGTTAACTTGTATTACAAATTTAATAATATTTGTTAAATAATAATTAAAGAATGGAATATTATATTAATTGAAGACTTTTAGCCTTATTAGGTAACAATTAACAACAATAGAACATAGTATAGAAGCATTTATTCATTAAAAACAATGGAATCATTGTTTATACAATTGGGTTTTATTGCAGTTCATATCTTTAGTAGAACCAATAAAAATTTCGAAAGTTCATAAAACAATAATTATAAAATTTGTTGTTTTCTCAAAGTGCTCATATTTGTTTCTTCCGATGCTTGTAAAGATATAAAAACATGAAAGATAAGATACAATTAATTGAATGGCCTTTAAAGTTGCAATATCTTATGTTACCCATTTTTTTCTTTCCCCTTTTAGAGCCGAGTTCCGAAAGGAGGATCGTCGTCGTAGGAATCCTTCGACTTCGCGTCCTTTGAGTTCCATCAATGATGCACCCTTCGATCCGTTTGATTTGTTGGGCATACAGAAGGCCGAAAGTGGTCAGGTGAGTTAAAGACATCAATTGAAATCGAAATTATTTAATTACAATCGTTTTTCCCCTCCCCACAGGACATTTCGTATGGCCATCTTTTGATACCCTCTCGTCAGTACGAAAAGGAGCGGAAGAAGCACGGCAATGCATCCACGAATGCTTCCATCTTCGAGAACCAAATGGAGATCACGAGCACAGCCGCACTCAAAAATCACGGCATTGCGAGGTTGGTGACGGATTCGAATCGAGATTGCTCCCATATTTGGATCTTCTTTCGTATCATTTTTGTTCACACCACATTTAATCAGCTCCATTTTCATTCCAAACATTCCATCAAGAGTCATTCCGCATGGTTAGCCAGCCATACCGAACATTTACTAGTGTATTCTCAATTCATAGCTTGCAAGGGCTTTAGTTTATATTGAAATGCAAATACTCCAGCATAATTCCGAATGTAATCCGATTTGGATGAAGACTGTGTACTTCTGTGTTTGTTCCTCAAAATAACTTGGTAATCGGAGATTCTTGCCTGGGCTCATGTTCTAAACCCACTCAAAAGCTGACCCAGCAAAATACCCATAATAACCCACAAATCTGACTCACCAAGAGTGGGGTCTTATGTTACCCAACTTTCAATAATGATAGGTTAGCAGGAAATCAGCACATTCAAGCTTTTATATAACACCGAAATCGTAAGATTCGATAAATGACTTGCTAGACAAATATTCGCGGAAATGCGAATGCTTCAGTTATTTTCTTTGTTTTGGTTCGGTAATAGATGTTGACCCAAAAAGAGAATATTAAAAACAAAAAATATTGAATACATTATGTGGCATTAACTTTTGCTAATTCATTTAACGCTTTGCACTACTTCGTTTCAGCACAAAAACCATAACCAAACGTCAAGGCAAATGGTAAATTTTGAAAACAGCTAATATGACAAGAATTTACAGGCATCTCGCAGCAATGGACCTGGCTCTCTGGCCAATTCCAGAGCTGTGCCGCCTGCCAAATGCTTTTAGTCCACTAACAATTTTCACATCCCCCTCGAGCACCGACACATATACAACCGCCACAACGATCTCACATCCAACATACAACGAAGCTTCAACTAACCCCAAATCCCGCCTTCTCTCACGCTTTGCTCTTGAAATTTATCCATTTGTATTTTGATAGTGCTAAAATCGGATTCTCTACTTTTCCACAGGTGCTTCACCTATGAGAACAACAACCGGAATAGTGCCGCAAGTCCCACGCCAGACTTGAAGTTGGACATGGACATGGAGAGCGTTATCCTCGGAGGAGAGTCAACTAGGGTTAGAGGTTTTTTCAATTCCCAGAGGAGTATAAATTATTGATTTGTTATATTATTTTTGCAGACCCAGCAGTACTCAGCAAGTATTTTGGATGATCCGGAGCTGATTGCTGGCAAACATCGCACTTTGCTGACCTTCACCTCGTACATGACCTCGGTCATCGATTACGTGCGTCCCTCTGATCTGAAGAAGGAGCTGAACGACAAGTTCCGAGAGAAGTTCCCCACCATCCAGCTCACCTTGAGCAAGCTGAGGAGGTGAGCGGCGATACTTACACTAACAGGGATTTCACTTTCACTTCAATTGATTTTTAGGGGAATTTTATTTAAAATATTCCTATATTTTTAAACCGCATCTTGAAATTTTGATTCGATTATTAGGGAACATTTAAATATGAAAGTAAATAAATATATAAGTATATTGTAATGGAAAACTGATTCTGATAGTTAAATTGTCCAAAGAAAATGGTTTCTACAAATGAGATTTTGTTTTTAAATCAAAAGTTAATCTCTGCTTTGTATTTCAAAGTTTATTCTTTTAACATTCATACACTTTGTTCTAGACCTAAAATTTTTTAAAGGATTATTCAGTAAAATAGAGAATGTTTTGAATTTAATACACGAATATTTACATATTCATAATTAAAATTATTTAAATTAAAACAGAAAATAATGTTCCGATAATGTACACATTTAAGGTACATAATTGAGTATATATTAAAGTGTACTATTCAATTCCAGATCTTTAAAATTAACATATTACTTATTCATAAGTGAAAGTGAAACCCCAAGTAAAACTTTCCCATATAAGAACTCCAACTAATTAAGACATTTCTTACCAACAGCATCAAGCGGGAGATGCGCAGAATTAATAAGCTGGACTCGCGCATCGATCTGCTGACCATATCGCAGGCGTACGTGTACTTCGAGAAGCTCATCCTGGCCAATCTGATCAACAAGAGCAACCGCAAGCTGTGCGCGGGCGCCTGTCTGCTGCTCAGCGCCAAGATGAACGACGTGAAGGGCGAGGCCCTCAAGAGTCTGATCGAGAAGACGGAGAGCGTGTTCCGGCTGAATCGCAAGGAGCTGATCTCCTCGGAGTTCGCGGTGCTGGTGGCGCTGGAGTTTAGTCTGCATGTCCATCGGCACGAGGTACTGCCGCATCATCAGCGGTTGCTCTACGAGTCCTAGGACTGGCCCCGGCGCTGTGCCGAACGGAGTTTTCTGGCAGCAGCGCAGGCCGTCCAGCAGCTGGTGCGCAAGGGCAGTCGCAAGTAGGCGTGGCACTTCCCAGCCCCAGCCTACCCTTCCAACGGGCGAACGTACTTAAGGCGCCGGGCGTAGCATACTTTCGGGTGTTGGGTTTTCAACAAGATCATACAATATGGCATAGTCGTAAGGCGTAGATACTTAAGTTCGGTTTTTCTAAAAGGGTCACAAAAAAAAAAAGTGAGGAACGAGAGATGAAAAGTGAAAATTGAAAATTGAAAAGTGAGAATTAGCCCGCAAACAAAAAAAAATTTATACATATACAACATATATATATATATACATATAACCAAACAAAAGTCCCCCTACCCCTACCCTACATGGTTTTTAGACCCGTAAGTGTTTATGTTTTAGCAAAGTTTCTTGGGTTTCTGTTATAGACATTTCAAAAATGAATAAACTAAAGTTAACCAAAGCTAAACTAATTTATGCATTGATAAGTTAAGCTCTTATCGCCGCCGCCGCCGCTGCTGTTGTTGTTGTTGTAATGTTAATTTTATTCAAATTTCCACCACGTCGGCCTGTTGCCGTTTGCTGTTCCCCGCATGTCCAAAGCTGGCTAATCCGTCGGGTCGAGTCTGAGGATCCCACGTTTATCCCACACCCCCTTTTGGCGCTTGGCCCGGTATCGATGCGATTGCGATTGCTTTGGCCCATCAATCAAAAATCAATATATTACCAGCGATCGATTATTTGCCAGAGCAACAGGCGCTCAGCGGCCAGCAACAGGTGGTGTGGAGCTGGAAAAGAGTTCTCCATAAACATAAAAAAAAAAAACACGCCCAGCGATAACCGAAAAATACACACGTGCTGGATCGCCGGAGGGGGGATCGGCGGGGGCTCTGCGGGGGGTAAACGACCCATGCACATTGCCTTTTGTTCGGTTCGGTTCGTTCGTTTGTTTGCTTGTTTGTTGTTGTAGTGCCTCTTAACTCTTCTGTGATAAGCCATTATATGCTGGTAGTGTTGTTGTTGGATCTGGCAGCGTTTTCGGGCGGCCAGCAACTGGGCAGAGGTCGCTGCTGGTACGTGCTCCGAGTGAATGTAATGCGATGCAATCCCATTTAGCTTCGCCTTATCAGCAATATTTTATTTTCCAGTGCTCGATGGTGGGAGGTGGGTTATAATAATTCAGACTAGGAGATACCCTAAGTGGGTACTTAAATTTAATTTTAAATTTTTTAATGCTGATTTTTTTCAGTTTTACAATATATTTTGTTTCCTTTTTTTATTGCTAGAAAATATAGTTTTAAACATTTGGTTTTAGTTCTTGTTTACAAAAATTTTTAAAACTTATTGATCACAGTTTGAGTTTAGAAGGGACATTCCCTATCTGATATATATAAATTTTAACTTGCAAAAATTAGTTTTATATGGCTTTCTTAATTTATTTTATACTAATTACACAAGTATAATAAAAACATATGACAGGTCAAGTTATAGAATATTATTTAAAAAAAAATACATAATATTTTGTTG
>JAJJHY010005742.1:12458172-12522971 GCA_021224005.1 Drosophila setifemur
CCACCTTTCGGTTGCGGATACTCTCCCTCTCTTTCTCTCGGGCCAGAGTATGCTGCTCGACGGGTCTGTTCGCCTGACATTCACGTCTGCCGCTCGTCTAGGCGGCGGGGGTGGGTTGGGTTTGGGCTTCGCTGGGAGTTAACCCTCCCCCACATGCACTCCCACACCTCCCGAACCCACACCCAAACCCACATCCACATCCACCACCAACTACAACAACAACGGCTCCCGTTTATTACTCATTAGCACGCACAACTGTCCGACTGCGGAAGCCAGCCAGCAACAACAACAACAATAAGGAACGGGCCAACGGGCGAACCATGAGCAGCAGAAACTTTTGCACCAACTTTGGCTCATTTATAAGGAGCAGAAATGCACTGAGCAATATTTTGTTGGACTTTTGTTTTCAAGAAAATTAATATATTGTTTAAGTACTCGTATGATTGATTTATTGTTATATATAAAGTTTTTTGACTAGAAACTTTAATTTATTTGCTATAAATATATGAAGATTTAGGGAATATAAATTAAATATATTATTATTTTTGGACATATATGTACGAAGTATTTTTTTAATATTTATAAGGAACACAAAATAAACACCAGTTTCCGGTTTCACATTTTAACTATATGTATTTAAGTACAATTTAAATTGCTTAATTTTTGTATTTGTTATTTATTTCATTATTGTTTTTCTTTTTATAATTATTGGGAAATTCTACGCAAATATATTTCTCTCATTAATTATTTAAAACAGATCTATTTAGATCTTTTATAACAACAACAAAAATCCTCCTCTTTTAATGTTCCTTCGGTGTTTCCAATTATTTTTCACAGTGCACTCACACACATATCCGCAAACTCACACACTCACTTAACGCAACGTAACTTTTTCATTAAAATTTTCGCTTTCATTTATTAGACATTTCTGGGTTGCCCCAACCTCAGTCCCTGTCCCTGTCCCTGCCCCTGCCCAATCCTCGTTCTCTCTTGTTCCACCCCTCGCCTTCGCCCTTGCCCCCGCCCTATCCCGCATCTCTTGGCTTATCTTTTGGTGGCCAGGGTTCGTTAACAGTTGTTAGTTAGTTAAGTTTGCCGTTTGCCGTTTCCCACTGATTGGAAAGTTCTTTCCGCTCTTCCGGCAGCGCAGCCAGCAACCGTCTGCCAGAAGCAGCAGCAGCAGCAGCACCAGAACCACAACCAGAACCAGAGCCAAGTCCAAGTCCGTGTGTAAGGCTTCCGACGACCCCCATCGAACTGAGGGACTGGCTAAGCGGGCCGATATACCATTTGCTGCTGCTGCTGCTGTTGCTGTTGGTCTGGTGCTGCTGCTGACGCGTTTCTTTCGCCGCTGCCGCTGCTGCTGCTGCTGCTGCTACCGCTGCTGGCGCCGCTGCTTCTGCCTCTGCCCCGCCTCGGCCGGCGTCGCAGTTGCCTGTCGACTATCTGCGGTTTGCTGAGCGCCTGCTACTATGCGCCGAGTTAATTGGTTTGCAAACAAATTAACCAACGTGGGTGTGTACGTTTCCTAATTAGCAGCTTTTGTAATTAAATATGCCCGCAGCCATTCANGAGCAAAAAAGAGGCTGCTGGTTGAATAAGAAGAAGAAGAGGCAGCAGCAGCCGCCGCGAGTTTTGCCCGCGTGTGTGTGCGTGTGCGAGAGTGTCTGTTTACCCATACATATATATGCCGAATAAGAAAAAGAAGCAGCAGCTGAAAATAAAGAGAATAAAAGTCATACAACAAATAAAAAAAATGGAAGAGTGTAGTTGAAGTAATAAAATATTTATATATTTCTTACAGCGCTTAGCAACGAAACCGAGCAAAAATAGTAATAGGAAATGAAAAATACAAAAAATACGAAAAAATACCACAAAAATATAAATTATAGTGCTTAACAGTTAACTGCGGTTTCAAATCACAAATTTCGCACGTCTTCCTCGTTTTCAACCGGAATGTCACCAACAACAATAACAAAAACCACAACAACAACAACGAATGGGATAAAAACCAAAAACTTCTGAGAGCGTGTGAGAAACAGAGAGAAAGAGTGCGAGAGAGAGAGAGCGCGAAGAGGAGAGAGAGAGAGAGAGGCGTCGGCTAACGGCTTATCATTTGACAAAGCACGAGAACGAAGAAGAAGCAGAGCGCTGAGTGCGCGAAATGTGAGTAAACTTTTAACCAAGAAAAACCCAAATAAGAAGACCCAGCAGCGAAATTAAAAGCGAGTGCATCGCATCTCGTCCCGCAAACCGCTATCTTAAACTGCACAAAGCGTGAGAGAGAGTGTTCACTAGTTACTTGTGTTTTCCCCGATAAGAACGGAAGTGTAATCCCAGACCTTGGGAACCATCCGTTCGTTCTTATTTGTCGGTCTCCTATTTGCCGGGTTGTGTGAGATGTGGGACAGTAGGCCCTCGATTTAACTATATTAAATCAAAGAAATTCAGGTTTACTTGGTGACTTACAATGTTATATTCTACATCTTTTTTTTTTTTAGAAAAAAACATATTACATAAGGCTGTATGAATTTAGGGACTTGTGAGACTGGTCAATATACAGGGGTTATTCTAGTAATAGGAGTGAAAATGTATGGATTTCCATATAACATAAAGTCATCGTATTTTGTTTTCAGTTTCTTCATTATATTTGTCTAAAAAAATAAGTTTAAAGCAATAAAATACTATTAACATATTTTTTTTCCTGCATTATTACAATTCACAATCACAATATCAATCAGTAAATATTTAATGTAATTTATTAAATAATTATTGTTATAGTTTTTAGGGGTACAATTAACTCCCCCCGAATATTGGTCAACCCCTAAATGACTCGACAACCCTGTCGACAACCAGACGATAAGCAAGCCAACTGGGACATTGAAAAAGCGAAAAGCAAAACCTGGTCAGTGAGCGAGGAGTTGGGCCCGGCCAAGAGCGATGGATGGATGGGGGGCGGGGGGCTTTTTGGGGGGGAAGCCTTTCGCCTTTCGGGCTTAAATGGATCTGCATAGCACCCGCAAGTTTTTTGCTATTCATTATAAACGTTGTTGTTGTTCCCCCAGCCCCCCGTTGTTCAATTGAATCGGAGAGAGAGAGAGCTGGGTGCAGGCGAAAAAAAGGGTCCAATTAAAAAGCCACAACAATTAACGAGGCAAGTGAGTTAACTTGGCATAAGTGGAATTTTAATTGGCAACACGAAAGGGGAACGGTGGAGCAGGAGCCGAGTGACTTGCCGAGTGCCGATAAGTGCACTGGGGGATTGAGGGGGAGGAGGGGTGGAGGAGTGGAGGAATGGAGGGAACTGCCTCAGCTCTCCACGGTCCGGGAGTAGTTAAGTAAATGAGCATTTTGTTTCACTAATGAACACTAATGAATGCCAGAGACAGCTCTTGGATTATGCGAGTATGTGTGTGTGTGTGTGTGTGTACGGGTGTGTGTATGTGTGTGTGTACGGGCTTTTGTTGGTTCGGGGTTTTGTGTTGTTAATTAATAAACACGAAAGCCCGGAGACCCGGACTCCATTGTGTGTGTGTGCGCACAGTTTTCAAGGGGTTAAAATAAGCAATTAGTTGGATTTTCGACTAGGCGCTCAGCAAATGCGCAGACGTCGAACAGAAAACAGAAAACAGAAAGCCCAGGCCCAGGCCCGGGCCCAGGCACAGGCCGTTCTGCTCTTCCAGCCGAAATGAGAAAGTTTCGAACTGTTGCCGGCAGCAGTCGCTGCTGCTCTGCCACTGTCTCTGCCTCCGCTGCAGCTCCTGATGGTGGTGGTGGTGCTGCCGCTGCTGCTGCTGCTGCTGCTGCCTCTTCTAACGAGGCGCAGGAGCTGACCGCAGGAGCGAGCGAGAGCCGAGGAGAGCAGAGGAGCGGGGCCAGATAGAGATGGATGGTGGATGGGAGGACCAAAGCGAGGGAGTCCAATCCGCAGGTAAGCCAGCCACGCATCCATCGAGGCAGGGGATGAGGAGCAGCAGCTGGAGGAGCAGCAGCAGGAGGTGTACCAAGAGGAGGCGGAACAGATAGTGGCGATGCAGATAGAGATGGAGGAGTAGTCGCCTGGCCATGTGGGGACAACTTTCCGGCGCGACGGTTGTCTGCTCGTTTCTTAATTGGCATCCGCTGATGGGTCCGCCAATTAGCATGGACACGAACCGGCGGACGAAGCGACTAATGAATGGCCTTTACGGGGGGTCGGTCGGGAATGGGTCAGTTCGTTGGCTGGCCTTGTTGGGCAGGGTCAGGGACTGGATGGATAAGATTACGAAGGATAAGGCTACATAGAAATGGAAATATGTGAATATGCACAGGAAGAAATGAAAGGGAATTTGACATAATAAAAACAAAAACTGTTTCATGAATTGTTTAAGAAAAATGTGATATATGTACATTTGTACATACATATAATAAAATATTAATAAATAATCTGATATTTCAACAAAGAAATATATGATTATAAAAAATTTTGTAATATTATTTTAATTAAAAAATTTATTACCATTGCTATATTAATATTCAAGCTTATTAACTGGGAAACATTCTCATCGAAATAGTTAAATAATATTATCATAGTAATTAATTATAAAGATTATAGTTTCCTATAATTGTTAATAATAACATTAATTTCATAATCCAGGAAAAAGATGATGATAAATATTTTTTAGAGTGTATATATTTTGCATGTTATTTTGTATATATTTTGTATGTAAGCATCTGCCTTAGATTTATCCAAAATCACGACAAAAAACTGTGTTTCCCAACTTTAATTTTTACGCTGATTTATTTTAAGAACTTTTTGCTTGCTATGTTCAAAAAAAAGTTCCTTTAAAAAAATTAAAACAAATAATTTATTCTACAACCAACAAAACCACAAATATCAGAAATTGATTTTCAAACGAAATTAATTTAAATACTAATTGGAAAAGAAACTTTTCCTTTCTCGCCAAGCCCAGGCAATCGCCATAAAAGGTTCTGCAAAATAAAATGCTAATAAAATGTAATGCCTTCTAAGGCCTCAATAATCTTTGCCCCTGAACGTAACACAATATCTCAATTGTTTTTTGTTATTACTTCCACAAGCCTATCTACATAAAGATATCCGATGGAATCCAAAAATAAAAATCAGCAATTTGCGGAGAACTGAGAAACATTCTAATTGCGTTCCGCCTCCGGAACAAGGCTCATGCGCTGCCGGTTCGAATGAATCACATTAATCTGTTGGCAATCAAGATATAAGCCGTGAGTTTACATAAGACACCACCACCACCACCACCTATGACAGCCATAACTCTCCGGCGGGGCTTGGAGCACCAAGCTCTGCCATTGAGCTGCCAGACGCGATGACTTTATATGGCCAAGCCAAGCGCCAAGCGACGCAATATTGTCTGCCACCGATCGAAGTGCGAACCTGCGGAGGAGGCTACCCCGGCGTGCACTGGGAGAAATTATTTGGAATTCTTATTAAATATGTTTTCGATTGGGTTAGTCTTCTTACGGACGTCAGACAGGTCACAATGATACTGGTTTTTATATCTTGGTTCCGATATCGATGCATGCTATAATTATATTTCGAACAATTAAATTTCCTTTTCTAAATTATTAAATTATTGTTATTTTAATATAATTGCAGCTTCATTTTTTTTTTAGCTATATAATTATGTCAGCATGGCGAATACGTAATTTAGCTAAGATGCGAATGAGTAATTTCAAAGGGGAGTATACGTAATTTTAGCTGAAAGTTTATGGGGAATATAAATTGTTTTTTTTTTATTACTTCTTAATAAGATTGTTAAATTACATAGAACATTGTTGGAACAATATTTGAAGTGTTTTCTTAAATTCAAAGTCAGGAGCAATACAAAATAAAGTAATTAAATTTTAGAATAATAGCAAAAGCCCAATTTTTATCAGCTTGAGTATTAAATAAGTTAACTAAGTAGCCACTCTCTAGCTACCTTTAAAATAATCTTAATTTTTCTAACTCTAGACAAATCGTTTTGGCCAGTGTGTGAACCCGTTTTTTTAGCTGACGGAAGAAACCGCTCGCAAATCGCGCCCCTGACGTCAGCGATTCAAAATACTCGCTAGCAAATCGCGGGGGTCGACTCTCTGCGGCAAACAACAATCATTTACATGACAAGTTTTTAGCGCTCAAACAAGGTGAAATCATATTTTAGAATACGATCCGTTCGAAAGCGACTCAATCGTGTTTGCGAACGCAGAGTGTAAAGATCGCCGGTGGAAATACAATATAGTAATAATAACTGAATAACCGAGATGCCGCTGCGCAGGAAAGACGATTATATCCCGATCAAGTGCGAGGGTTGGAACGGCAAGTTCGAGTATCCTGATGGCGCCGTAAACAACGTTTCGAAGGTCCGGCGCCACAATCAGAACGTGACCAATACCAACAACTTCTACGGATTTAGTTCGGAGCCCACGGTGCTGCCCACCGAATGGGATGGGACCTTCGTCAAGAGCGGTGAGACCCGCATGAAGCAGGAGCGAAACCGATCCGACGATCAGGATTACTTCGACTACAACTCGGATCCCACCATTCTGCCGCCGACCTGGAGCGGTGAGTTCGTCACCGATCCCAACGATGTGCGCATCAAGCCGGAGCGGAACTTCTCCGATGCCAGGGACTACGCGGAAGCAGCCCGCTTCAGATTGGTCAAGAACTGAGCCCCGATCCTGTACCTGTCCAGCACCCGTACCTGTCCCGCAAATCAAACTAATCCCGCAAATATCGCCCCCCTTTTTGTGTTTGTTTTGGTTTCGCATTGTTTCCCCCTTTATTAACCTAAGCGATCGTTGTATTATAATTCTTATGCTATTTATTCGTACACTTAATAAACAATAGCAAAATCAAAAAGTTAACAATTTTTAATGTTAAATGCTAGAAAGTTCGAAACGGCTTGCTTTTGGTTTTGTGGGCGTTGGAGATACGTTTTTTAGTAACCTTTTATGGACAATAATTCGATCGGGTTTGCAAATTCAAGTCAATAATTATAATATCTGTAGGAATGCCTTGTAGGAAATGAAATATGAAATCGTATCAATGCATCAGCTATGACTCAAATTAGTGATTGTGGAATGTAGTTTTTGTAATTATAATGTGGAAGCCCCTCATATTAGCTACCCCTCATAAATAACTCTGGTACTTTTTAATTTCGTATTATCAGTTCGAGTGTATGAAATCAAGGTGACAAAATTCCAAGGAACCTTCGAAAAATCTTGTTAAGTATTTCTGTTCTTCCCATTTCTCGCAAAACCTAATTCCCTATTTGCTCATTAAATAACTTTGTTTACTGCGTTTAGATTGCGAAATAAATTACTTTTGTCGCCTCTGCAAATATAAATACATAAGTAGAAGCCCAGATAAGAGGGATATCCGAAGAAGTTTCTGCGAATTGCAAAGCCACCGAACCCTGAGTAAACACTTGGTGAGTCCAAAAAAGCTTCTTGAGACAATTCAGCGTCATAAAATGTAGAGCTAAATTTTATTGTTAAAAATAAAAGGCAATGTATTATGGGGTCGCAGCTGATAGGGCTTTTGTTGTTTGGGGGGGGAAGCACAATGGTGATAAGAAGGCGGTTGGCCAGTCTATATAAATCGAGCACCGGCAATTGTTCGGTTCACAGTCACGATGCACAGCTTTCTGGGAGTTGCAATCAGTCTGGCCCTGTTGGGTCTGGTCTCCAGCCAGGCGACGAATGTCACCCACTCTCTGGATGCCTATATTGAGCAGAACCAGCGACAGTGGGATGCCAAGATCCGTCTCTACGAGGATGAGATGGACAATTTTCGCCTATTGTTCTCAAAGCGACTGGAGGCCATAGATTCGCAGGCGGACTCAATGGAATTAAAGCTGAACGAGGCTTCCGCCCGTCTGGATCCCCTTGCTCTGATCAGCCCCTGGACCAGGAATTGTGTCCAGAACTACAGCTCCACCATCCCCACGGTGAACATTGCCAGGGCTGCGATCGTCAAGTGCAAGGAGAGCATCAGCAATGTCCTGACCTCCGTCGAGAGTACCTCCAACACCCTGAAGAGCTACTACAACGTCAATGTGAAGAACGGCCTGGCGGATTGCGTCAAGCGGTTCCCGAATGCCCAACTTAATTACACCATCTGTGTAACCAAGGTGGTGAGTACTCCCGGAATATATTGATAAAGCATTTAACAAGCAGGAATAATTTTAATTAAAGCAATTTTAATTGTTTTAATTGTTTTTAAATCAATATTTACACATTTGGTGTGTACCTATTTTTGGTTAGCAAATATAATAAGACATTTTTAGAGTAAGTCTGTTGAATTATATAATTAAATGAGAGCATGATTAGACCAATAATTAATTTAAAAATGAAATTATTTTCTTAAATGCTTTAAAATTAATTCAAATATTTTTTACAATATTTAGAAAAATATTTTCATTTAAAATACAAAGTACAAATTTTTTACAACATATTCGCGAACAAAAAAATTACTAAAATTGTCTTCTCTTTCTAATAATTTTATTTATTGGCTTCTGAGTTTTTATGACTGTTTTCATAAAAGTATTTAAATTATTTTATAACTATTTTAATAATTGTTTTACTAATTTCCCCTTCCAGGTTGGCGATGCCAACAAGTACACTGTGACCAACCAGAACACCTTCAATACGAATCTGAAGAACGCCGAATGCACTGCAGATTCTCGCATCAGGTCCTCCTGGCAGTGTTCCTTCAATCAAGTCTACTCCTACACTTCAACTGTGGAGGTGGCCCTGAGGCTCGTCGACGATTGCATTGCCAATCGAGAGGTGTGCGGATCGGAAGCCTGCATTTCCGGCTGCCCGAATGTGACCAATATCAACCTGGCAGATATAAGTTTCAGCAACGATACTATCCCCAATCCCTTCAGACTAATCTCTAAGCAATCCGAATGTCTGACATTCAAATTCAAGTGATTCGATATCAGATGTGTATGATATAGTCCTACCAACAGTATCCCCAATCCAAAGGAACATACCAAAGTTTTAATGAACGTTATATCTGCATTTGTGTAAATAACTCTATGTACAGAACAATCCAGAAGATGATTTTTTAATTAAAGAAAATGTATTTGTTAATTAAATATTTTAAAGTATTCTTTGAAATTATAATAACATATTTCAATCCTTTAGGTTCTTGAATTTAATGTTTAAACATGACGTATTGACTAGCTAAACTCGGGTGGAAACATAATTTTAACTCGTTACTAAATAATTACTTTAAATAATTTAATGTTTAAACATAAACATGTGTAGCAAAAAAGCATGTAATCACTTTCCAACATTGTTCGGGTGGAAAAATCATTTCATTAAATAATTATTTGCTTAATTTTTGTATTTTTATTTTGCGCTACCCTGTAAAGAAATAATTAAAAACAAATATTACATATTTTTCCATGACATTGAGAAATAAATAACTCATTACTTAAGTGTATACGTGATTGCACAAAGGCTCTTACCTTCAGAACGTGAGGTAAAATAATGTTTTTCAATGAGTAAAAACATATTTTGTTTAATTAAAATGTTCAGAAACGATACTGATATCAGCAGAAACTGAAGTGCTTTTTGGGATGGGAATGGAATTGAGATACAAGTAAGACAACATCAACTCATCAAAAAATATATATACAAAAATTCACCTTTTTCCCTGAGCTAATTGATCTACCAGGAGTGCAGCATTTGGTTTTAGAAGAACTCTTCGAAACCCACGCAATTTGGGTTCCGACCAGTTCCAGGTACCCGCACGAACCATCCGAAGAATTTAAAGCCGCTCAAAGAGCACCGCTTCGAAGAGAGACAGACCCTAGGTTCTTTTTTTCTCAGAATCACATTCTTGGAAACCCATAAAATCGGGGATGCCATTAGGTAGGATTTTCTTTAGAGACCATTATATCCCGCATTCCTTTATCTGGACGGCAGATGCGTGAGAAAAGGGCACAGGCTACAATCTGAAGATGAATAGAGAACTGCAGGAGATTGAATGTATCTTGCCGCTGGCTGACCGTGTGAAATATTCCAGATGCTTGGGAAACGCTACCAAAATTCTAGCAGGCCAACAGGAAAACTCATAGGTAAGAGTGGAAAATCTTCGGAAAAAGGGCACGAGCAGGTAGCCAGCACATGTCGATCGATGAGCAACTGCGTGAGAATTCTGGGAAACCGATCCTTTGTTTGTGGGAAAACTATTCTCCAAAAAAAACCGTGAGAGATTTTCCGAATGTTTGTCTAATTTTCCGAAATTTTCAACAGGAGATCAGAAAATTAAATAGGTAAGGCCATGAAAATTGTAGATTTTCATTGAGATTCAGGTAGACCGACCTGTTGCTCGGGCACAAAAGGATCTCCTGCAGCCGGAGCAGCTGTGGGAAAATAGTTTTCCTTGGAATGCAACTGCATTCCATCCTTAATCTTCCGAGGATCGTGTGAACTTCACCAGATCTTTGTGAAGTGTGAAGACTTGTGGAACAGGTGATCAGCGATTTCAGTAGTTAATATTGTAGAGAGTCTTAGAAATCTACCTGCATACTGCACCTGGAAGATAGTAAAAAAAAGAAAAGGCATTCAATTCTTTTGACTTTCGACACACAACGAAAAAAAGAACGCTCCCGCCCACATCGTTTTTTTAAGAATCTTAAAAAGCGATGGTAAACAATTGGATTCTGCAGCCGGAGCAGCTGTGGGAAAATATATTCAGCTGCGCGGGACAATTTTCCCGATCGTGAGATTTTCCAGCATTATTTTTGGAGAATGAAAACATTTCCACCAGGCCAACAGCATAAAATGCAGACTACCCACGAATTTTCCTAACGAATATTTCTACCTGTTGCCGGGGCATGGGAAAATGCAGCTGAAATTCTACACGGGACAAAAGATACACAGATTTTCCAGGAAACCTGTTGCTCGGAAAAGGGAACCTCCCCTTTCCTTAAAAAAATGGTCCTTTAGAATTACAAATCAATTGAATTGCAGCCGGAGCAGCTGTGGGAATGGATTTTTATCAGCCAAGGTTTCCTTTTTTAAGCCCGTGTGAATTTTCCAAGCCAGATGTGGAAATTGTTGACTTTAGCACCAGGCTAACAGCGTTAAGAGCAGCACGGGACAAATTTTCCTGCCTGACCTGGGAAAATGAAGATCTTTTCAGACAACCTGTTGCTTGGAAAACGGATCCTTCAAAGCACGAACAATGCAGCTGGGAAAATGAAAAGAAAAAAGGTTCATCTGCCAGTGTGCCCTCGAGCCAAAACCGTGAGAATTCTCCAAACCAGATGTTGAAATATTCGTTTAAAATAACAGGCCAACAGCAGGAACAGCAACGTGGCTAATAGAGTTTCCCATTTTCCTACCTGATGGTGCGTCCTGGGAAAATGCATTTCGGTTAAACTGTTGCATGGGAACTTGGTTCTTTTAAGCGTGGAAAATGCATCTGGGAAAACGTGGGAAATGGTTGATCTGCCTGAGTGTCCTCGAGCCAAAGTCGTGTGAATTTTCCAAACCAGATGTCTAAAAAGAAAACTCCAGCACCAGGGCAACAGAAGAAACAGCAGCAAGAGGCATCGAATTTTCCCAAGATCAATGTAGTTTTCCTACCTGCTTAAAGGTCCTGAGAAACTGAATTTTCTTATCCGGCCACTAGTTGCATGGGAATTTGATTCTTCAAAGCATGAAAAATGCATCTGGGAAAATGTGGGAAATGTATCATCTGCCTGGGTGTCCTCGAGCCAAAACCGTGTGAGTTTTTCGAAGAAGATCGTGGTAAAGAAAATTGTCCAACCAGGCCAACAGCAGAAACTGCAGCACGAGTCACAGAGTTTTCCCAGATCATTTTCGAATTTTCCGGCCCGCTGAAGGGTCCTGGGAAACTGCAGCTCATTTTCCGGCCACTTGTTGATGACGAAGAGCGTAGCTGGGAAAATTAAAAAAAGGTTCTCTATTTCCCATCCCAAAACTGTGTGAAATTAGGCAAACCGAATGCATTTTCCCAGCATGATAATTTGAGGTCCTGGGAAAATGCAGCTGGACCAAAGCACACGATAAAACGATTTCCTCCAACCTGTAGCTTAGAACATTTTTTTTGTTGAACCATTTTTTAGGCATCCGGTGCACCTGTGGGAAAATCATCTTTCGGAAAACCCCGAGGATCGTGTGAAAGATATAGCTTATCCGTGAAAAAAGAATACTCAAGGACCAGGAAAACAGCAATCCCAACAGCACACTTTAAATAGTTTTCCCAAAAAGGATCCTACCTGGTTTCGGGTCCTGATAAAACTTTACCCGAAAGAATTTTTCTTTGTTCAGATTTAAATGCATTCTTCAAGGAGGCTGTTTTTCGGAATCTTTACTCGTGGGAAATTGTTGCTCCTTTTACGATTTGTGGGTCGTGTGAAAAATCAGATATCGATGAGTATAGGAGAAGGTTATAAGCATTTTCGATTTTTTCATTTTGACCTTTATTCAACCTACTCATAGATAGTCTGGGAAAATTATTTAGTGAACTTAACACAACTTAATTTTCATGGGAAAGTGAGAAAAGGAATCCGGCGTGTGAAAAATGAGGTCGCTATGTGAAGCATCGGTGGAAATCCTACCAGGAAAACATAAATGTTCGCCTGTGAAAATCTGGGAAAATGTGAAAATTCTTCTACCTGACAATGAAAGGAGCAACAGGCAATGGGCGGTTAAAAAAACTATATGGGAAAAATCTCTTTTGGGAACACGACCTTAAGGGATACAAATTTCATGGGAAAATAAACGTCGGGCATTCGTTGTGGGAAAAATGTTCAAGTGGTGGTTGAAATGACAATTTGCTAATAGGATGACAGAGAATTCAACAAGTGCCCCGAAGAGGCAACAGTTCCTAATCCAGAAAGTTTACCAAGATTTAAACCAAAGGAAGTAGTCCACATGCCATGGTGCCATGCACATCACCTGCAGGATTACCGGAAGCCGAATAATCTCCTGCGGAAACAGTTATTAACAACAGGAAATGGGTTTTTTGTTACCACTTAAAATAGCATTTCCTCAACCCGGAAATTGATTTCTAATCTTACCGCTTCCATTTCCTGTCCCAGCTTCCGTTCCCTGTAAAAAAAAATAAATATTGATTCTCGGGCATGTGTTCCTTGGATTCGTTTTTTAGTGATGTTTACTTTTTCCAGGAACACATGCCACATGGTGAGATTTTAGTGCGAGGCGTGAGAATGCTTTGGCTTAATTAAGCAATTTCTACTAGGCCACCAGCATCCTGGAGAGCTGGACGTATTTCGGGGGTAACACGATATGCGAAACCCCACAAAATCTTTAATCTTTTTAGGGATTCCTTCGACTTGATTGCATCTCACAAAAAAATATCATCTTTCCAGGCGTGAGAAATACAAGCTATAAATGGAATACTAATTAGTTTTTGGTACCAGGCCACCAGAGAGTGGCAGTTGGCCGAGGACATTTCGTAAGAGTATAGTCCTGAAATTTTATATGCAAATTCGATCGAAGGCAGCCAGGCAGACAGCATTGCCTTGATTAACATTGCCAACAGGAGAACAGGAGTTTTTGGCAGCAGGCCAGTCTTACCTTTTTTCGTTCCTTGGTTTTTTTTTTTGCCCACCTGAAAGGTAAGAAAGTGGCAAACTACCACCAAACTATTGGGTTACACGCAAGAAGTGCTCTTTCCTCCCTCTCTTGAGACATTTTGCAACCCCCGTGGTGCCGTGGTGTTGGGCTATCTAAACAAAATTGTCTTGGCCGTTACCAGGACAACAGGAATCACTGTAGGAGGGAAGATTACGCCAGGACTTTCGTGGTGGTTGAGGGTTGCTTTGCAGTCGTAGGAAAAACAGAGAAGTCGTGCCATGTCTTGGGTCTTAATAGGGCAGCAGAGCAAGTTAGAAGTAGCAAAGGAGGGTTGTTTTTCAGTCGCGAGGAAATAACAAAAGAAAGAAAGAAGTTGTGCAACGTCTTGGCTTTGATTAGGCGAACATAAGAAAAAGGAGTTATATATAGAGAGTGCCTTTTCCGTACAAAAGAAAACAATTGAAAAGAAGTCGTGCAACGTCTTGGTTTTCATTAGGGCAGCAGGAGACTTGAAGGCATCTTGGATAAGTCATCTTTATGTGTGTAAATACTCTGGAACCCAGGAGGGTTGAAATTGTCACCTCAAATGAGCGGCTTTCAGCAAACCCAGCAACGCGCACATTAAGCATAAAATATCAAGAAAGATCCGATGGGAATCTTCCAACTCCAGACCAAAATCTCTCGGCAAATGTGGGCGTAATCCTTTCTTGGCAGGTAAAATTCCTTGCCTCGAGCGTGAGAATTTCAATCAATTTCTGTTGATCTTCCAGCAGGCGAACAGCAAAAAGCGCAGCATCCCTTCCCATCTCTCTCTCTCTCGGACATCATTTGTTTTTTTCCTTCCTCCACGCACTTCCAAGTGTGTGAACGAAGACGAACCAAACAACAAAAAAACATATTCCAGAAAAAAAACAAAACAAGAAAACGAAGACCGAAGACCGAAAAACGAAAGCCCAAAACCGAAAAACCAACAAAAACGAGAGTGGAGAGAGGAGGATCGCGTGGGAATAAATGCCAGGGCGAACCGAACCGCTGGAAGGAATGTAACGTATTTGTTCCCACAGCTCCTGGAGATAAGGGATCTGGAATTATATATGCACAGGCTCGAATTAGCTGTTAATTGTTTTCTCCGCCTTTCACTCGCACTCGGCTCTCCCCGCTTTGGCATGTGCTCGCGTGAGAACTGAGAATTGAGACACTGGAAAAGGGAATAGGAGATCAGGAAAGAGCGACAGTCCCAGCCACTTCCCGTCGCCTGTTTCTCTGCCTTGTTGTTGTCGGTCTTAACGAGATCCGATCCTCGATCGTTACCTTCCACACATGTGCGGATGGAGTGAGTGTGAGAGTGAGTGTGAGTATTCGTTTGTGTTTGTGTTGTTGTTTATGTTTTTGTTTTTGTTCCCCGTTTGCAGAGGGCTTTCAGGTCTGTCGCGGTTCGCTTGTGTCAACAAGGTGTGGGAAATTCTTGGCCATTAGCCGTTACAAGAACGAATGCCCGCCAAACGGCGGATTTGATCGTGAGAACTTTTTATGCTCAAGCGGAGATGTTGGCCAGGAAAGCAGAAAGCGAGCGAAGGTGCTGCGTCTTGTAATTGTAAATGTATCTCGCTTGTGTGGGAACATCAGTTTCCTACACTTTGCAAAAACAGTTCTGATTGGAAAAGTTAACCGATGTTGATAACAGCAATTGAGGTAGTTTAATAGTTTGCGGTCTGTTGTTTCAGATGTATAATTGTTTCGGAATTTTTTTGGTTCAAATTAAATATTTATACTATTCATTTTGTATTCAAAATTCAATCATATGTATACGCTAATAATTAAAAATATACTTCAAAAAATAAATAATAAATAATATAAATAGTAACACCGGTTAATACAGATGTTAACAAAATAATGGGAGTGTATATACAGCTGTGAGCTTAATAATAGGAGTGAAAATTTAATAGTTCGATAATGCAGAAAAAACTATGTTAATAGTATTTTAATGTTGTTGAAATACATATATAAAATAAATACATAAAATAAAATAAAATGTCAAACTTGTTTTTTAACAAATATAATAATAAAAGAAGAATATATAAACAAACGACTTTATGTTGTACGAATGGTTCAAAAATAATAACCATGTTTTCAACATAATACACAAACAAATTAATTCTTTAGAATAGTTTAATATTTATTAGGTATATAATTTTTGGAAAAATAGTTCGAAATAATAAGGTCTTTATTTCAATTCATTGAATTAAACTTAAAATTTTGTATCCCTAATTTAATAATTAAAAAACGATAAACAAACACCACTTAATTAAACAAAGTTATAAAGCAAGAAAAGTATTTCAAAACGATATTAAGTATTTAGATTGCACAAAAAACAATACTAACATAATAATTAACAAAATTTATTTAATTTGGTTTACATAATTTACTCAATTTATGTCATTAACATATTTTCCCGCACTCAATTGAATTGTAACAATGCACTTGAGTACAACTTGAATGAAACAACAACCCTCTCCCCAAGCACCATCCATCTCAAGCACATTATTAAGTAATTCCATTACGCACAAGACCCACAATCAATTCCCCCTTCCCTTCCCGTTCAAAATCAAATTTCGACTTCAACCACCAGAGAACACAACACATAAAAAACAAAACAAGAAACACCAAAGAAATATATAAGTTCATGAAAACATCTTCTCGACCGGCTCAAAACGCTGTTTGCCTGTTCTGGCCCCAGACATTTACAAGCATCAAATTACAAACAAAAGAGGCAAAACGGGCTCAAGAAATTGTGGCACGTGCCACAGACCCGAAGAAATGCCCCGAAAGAATCTTGCAGCAAGGGGCACTTACTGGGGCAGCCTGCGTTCCTGTCCCTTTGACAGCCAATTAGCGATCATCAGGCAAGATTATCAACTGGGAAATTATAGGGTCTCCGAGAGAGCAACACGCCCCCCGGACACACACTCTGGCGGGGGGATTGTGAATATGAAGAAACACGATCGTGCTGGGGGGTAAATGTGTCTAAGCGACTTAATGAACCCTGATGTTTGTCACGATAATTTCATGTTTTCGAATAGGCTCACAGCGAAGGCAGGAGGTTGGACCTGGACATGGACCTGGACCTGGTCCCTCAACCATGAGCCACCTCCAGACCCTCATAATGGTCTGCGGCACGCATCGAATTACAATTGCCGGCTAATGATTGGGCCCAGAACCGTTCAAGTGCGAAGACTGCGGCGAAGACTTGGCAACCGGCTGCTCCAGAGCTCTGCGTTCCTGTTCCGATTTCACGCCGTATTAAAATAAACAGGAAGCGATCGCATTCAATTAGCCAACACGAAGGGTTCAAAACCGTTTCGAAAGTGAACCTAGAGATCAGCTCCTGCGACCTTGTATATTGGGTTCGTATGTTATTCTGTCTTTCTGCTGACCTGGTCGAAATCAATTAGCAATACAAACAAAAATACAATACCAACCCATCCATCAAATGCTGCCTTTTGTTGTGCGCAGTTCCAGGAACCCGATACCCAAACCAAACCCTCGGGGCACCGCCTGCGGTTTAAAGTGCAATCAAGCCCGACTCCTCGATCAGGGGAACAGTCGGCGAGGCAGCTGAGATTTCAACCCTGGAGCGAGGCAAGTCGTCTACCTGATCTACCTGCCTCTGGAAGACAGCTAGAAGATCTGGCTGGAGAGAGACATCTCTGCTCGGTTCTGTTCTCCCGTTCGAATGCTACAGATTTAAGCCTTTGGGCACCGGGATTTGCTGATTTAATGATGCCTCTGCCCCCCCGAGGCAACCAACCGCAAAGATCTCGTGACTCCGTTCCAAAAGGGTTCAACTAGGGGCAAGCATCTTGGGAACCGCGTCCATTGTTTGTCTAATCCCAGAGATCATAAATCATAATTAGAAAACCGTCGAACCATGCACAAAGTGTAGCAAACGAACAGGTGAACAGCACTGCCAGTCGGATGATCTCTTTCCCGACTACTCCACGCCACTCCACTCCACTCCACTCCACTCCACTCCACTCCACTCCACTCCACTCCACTCCACTCCACTCTACTAATAACATCATCAGCAGCATCCCATTATCATCTCGTGATTGCCACTGATGCGCATCGGTGCATAATTTTCGAACAGGTTAGCAGCAACCGAGCACAAGGAGGGCAGGCAGGAGAAGACATCGGAGTCAGCCCACGGGCAAAGCAGCATCTCTCATGGTGGGAGAAAATCATCCAAGCGCGATCGTGTTTACCCAAGGAACAGGTTAACAAATTCGCCAGACTAACGATCGCGGCTGAATTTGTATGAAATGTTTACTTCAAAGAGATCTTTGAGGCATCCTTCGTCAGTGAGTCAAGGGACAAAGGAATCGGAGCAGCTAATGGTGTCCCATCCCACAATAAATAAGGGAATCCCAACTGAAAATCAACGATGCGCAAACATTTGTATCTTAAGAATAGGGTCACAAAAGTGGAAGAGCAACGATCACTGCTACCCACAGATGAAAACAATTAAAGCATTCCTAAGCAGGTGCACTGGGAGAAACTAGTCTGACTTATGTTTTTATTGTTCGCACATTAGAATGCTATTTTTTAATAAATCTAATTCAAGATTTTCAAGTATAAAGGGTAGTTTTCTGAAATACAAAATACAGCGGATATATTATTTTCACAGAATGAAAATCAATAGAGCGCATTCTAGATCAGCCATTTAAACAGGATATCAGATACAGCAAATTGGTCCAGGAAAATCCACTAGCATCCTCAAAAATATTATCTCGTCTGCTGCAGGTGAAAACCAGAGAAGCGTAACCAATATCAGTAGCCTCAACAGGGAAACATACATTTGAAGCAGGTAGCATTTAAAATAATATTGTGAAAAATCCAGCCGAGTCCCAGGATTCATTTCAAAGAAAAATCCTTACGGTTAGTTTTCCTAGCCACCTCTACCATTTGATGTTCGCCTATTCGTTTGCTACAGATTTAAATATGCCAACAAAGGAAATCTGTTTAAGAATGCTGTTACATAATACAATAAAAAATTGGTTGTTTAAATAGAACTATAATAGAATTATAAGCTGAAAATCACCCAAGCGTAAATTTGTTTAACCAACGAACAGGTTATCAAAATTGGCAGACGAACGATTCCAAAAGATCTTTGGTGAAAATACGCACTTTAACAAGATCTATGAAGCATCCTCATTAGTGGGTCAAGGGACAAAGGAAATAAAGCAACTGATGGTGTCACATAACACAATAAATAAGGGAATCTGAACTGAAAATCATCGATGCGCAAACATTTGTATCTTAAGAATAGGGTCACAAAAATTGGAGAGCAACGATCACAGCGATTCACAGATGAAAATAAACGAAATAAATAAGCAGGTGCACTGGAAGAAACTAGTCTGAATTATGTTTTTCTTCTTTGCACATTTTGTAATAAGAATCAATAAACCAAATTTAAGATTTCCAATTAAAGAGGAGAGTTTTCTGAAATACAAAATACACCGGAAATATACAATTATTATTACAAAATGAAAATCAATAGAGCGCATCGAAGATCAGTTATTTGAACAGGTTATCAGATATTTAAGAAATAGATTTTCAGTCCTGGAAATCCATTACCAACCTCATAAAATTTGTCCCATCCTCTATAGATAAAATTCAGTGATGCGTTACCAATATCAGAAACTTCAATAGGTTAGCAGAAATATTAAGCAGGTAAAATTGCAAATTCTGTTGTGGAAAATTCAGCAGAATCCTTCAAGCCATATCTAAAGAAAATCCTTGCAGTTTATTTTTTTCCGATACACCTCTACAATTTGATGTTCGCCTATTCGAGTGCTACAGTTTTTAATATATTAAACAAAGGAAATCTGATTAAGGATGCTGGATACATAAGAAGTAACAAGAAATGAGGTTGCTTAAATAGAAGTATCCCTGACTTTAAGCTGAAAATCACCAGAGCGTAAATATGTATATGCAATGAACAGGTTAACAAAATTGCCAGCCTAACGAACGCCGCTGAGTTTGTAGAAAATGTGCACTTCAAAAAATATCTATGCGGCAGCCTTCGTTACTGGGTGAAAGGACAAAGGAAATACAGCAGGTAATGGGGTCAATAAATAGGGAATCTGAACTCAAAATCAACGATGCGCAAACATTTGTATCTCAAGAACAGGGTCTCAAAAAATGGCAGAGCACTGATCACAGCGATTCGCAAAGGGAACAAAATTAACGAATTCCCAAGCAGGTGCACTGAGAGATTTTAGTCTGATTTATGTTTTTGTTGTTCGCATATTAAAATGCTTTAATTATAGGAATTAGTCAAAGGTCAAAAGCAAGATTTCCAAGTATAGAAGACAGTTTTCTGAAATACAAAATACAGTGGAAATATACAATTATTTTCACAACATGAAAATCAATAGAGCGCATCCTAGATCAGCTATTTAACCAGGATATCAGATACAGCAGATGGGTCCAGGAAAAATCACTAGCATCCTCACAAATATAGTCACATCTGCTCTGATGAAAACCAGAGAAGCGTAACCAATATCAGTAACGTTAACAGGTTAACATACATTTAAAGCAGGTAAAATTGAAAATTCTGTTGTGGGAAATTTAGCAGAATCCCAGTATCCATTTCAAATGGAAATCCTTGCAGTTTGTTTTTCTATCCACACCTTCCATTTGATGTTCGCCTATTCGAGTGCTACAGTTTACCCTTCAAGCAATAACAACCTGATTAAGGATTATGCTACTTCATAAATAACAAGAAATAAGGTTGTTTAAATAGAAGTAACCCTGATGGTGAAAATCACCAGAGCGTAAAAATGTATATCTAATGAACAGGTTAACAAAATTGGCAGACTGAGAATAATATCAGAATTTGCAGAGCATTTTCCCTTGAAAGAAATCTATGATGGATGCACTCTGTATGTCGTTGCTTTTGAACAAGGATCGAAGGAAATACAACAACGGATGGTGGTCACACAATAAATACAAATGAGAGTTGAAAATCATCGATGCGCAAAACCTTGTATCTCAAGAACAGGCTCGCAAAAATTGGCAGAGCAACGGAAAACTTGTAAATAAACAGACAATTCCAAAGTATAAGAACTGGAAGTTATACCCTGACTTGTATAGGAAAATCAAAAAAACATAATACATTAACCTTATAAAAGGAAGATCAATATATGTTTACAACATGAAAATCAATAGAGCGCATCCAAGATCAGTTATTGGAACAGGATCTCATATATTTTAAACAGGATTTTTGGTCCTGGAAAATCCATTGACATCCTCATCTAATTTGCCTCATCTACAGTAGATGAAATCCAGTAAACATACATTTGATGCAGGTAAAATTTTACAACTTTGTTGTAGAAAATCCAGCAGAACCCCTAAACGAAAATTCTTGCAGTTTCCCTATCCATTTTCCATTCTGGACCATCCTTTGGCATCCTTAAAAATTTTGTCTTGTCTGCAGCAGATAAAAACCAACGAAGCGTTACCAATATCTAAAACCTCAACAGGTTAACAGAAATTTTAAGCAGGTAAAATTAGAAATTTCTGGTATGAAAAATACAGGAGAGTCCCAGAATCCATTTTAAAGGAAAATCCTTGCAGTTTGTTTTCCTAGCCACCTCTACAATTTGATGTTTGCCTATTCGAGTGCTACAGTTTTGAGCACAAACAAAGGAAACCTGGTTAAGGCTGCTGTTACATAACGAATCGTAAGATATATGGTTACATGTATTAACTGATTTTAGGCTGAAAATCATTCAAGCATGACCAGGTTGCCAAATTGGCAAACCAACGATCGCAGAGGGAATTTTGATCCAACAAATTTCCGAATTTGTAAAACATTTTCCCTTGAAAGAATTCTATGAAGGATGCAGGATGTGAGTCATTGCTGTTGAACAACTAATGGTAATCACACAATAAATACAAATTGAAATCTGAGTTGAAAGTCATCGATGCGAAAACGCTTGTATCTCAAGAACAGGCTCACAAAAATTGGCAGAGCAACGAAAAACGTGTAATTAAACAATTACAAAGCAGGTGAACTGGAATTTGACCCTGGCTTGTGTAACATAGAAAAATCTTTACCGAGTTGTTTAGATATAGACGAAAATACATCAACATCACCAAAGGGAAATACAAATATTTCCACAAGACGAAAACCAACGATCGCATCCAAGATCAGTTATTTGAACAGGCTAACATATATTTTAAACAGGATTTTTCGATCCTGGAAAATTCATTGGCATCCTCAAAAATATTATCTCGACTGCTGCAGATGAAAACCAGCGAAGCGTTACCAAGATGAGTAACCTCAACAGGTTAACAGACATTTATGGCAGGTAATACAGAAAATTATTTTTAGAAAATGCAGCTCTGAACACATTTCCACGAATAATCCTTGCAGTTTTGTTTTCCTTCACACTTCTACCATTTGATGTTCGCCTATTCGAGTGCTACATATTTGAATATTTAACAAAGGAAATATGATTAAGGTTGCTGTTACATAATACAACAAAAATAAAATGGTCTGTTTAAATAGAATTAAGTACTTTAAAGTAGAAAATCACCCAAGCGTAAGTATCTGTAACCAAAGAACAGGTTAACAAAAATAGCAGACGAACGATAGCAAAAGAACTTGTTGCACTTCTAACAGAGAGGCGTCCTTCATCTAAGAGTCAAGAAACAAAGAAAACTGATGGTGTGAAATCACACCATAAATAAGGGAATCTGAACTGAAAATCAACGATGCGCAAACATTTGTATCTCGGGAACAGGGTCACAAAAATTGCCAGAACCACGATTACAGCATTAGTAATTTTTGTGGGAGTTTCTATTTAAAAGCAGGTGCACTGCAAGATTCTGCCCTGACATATTTCAAGAATTCATAGAAAAGAAAACTGTGTGATGAAAAATACATTACAATCATCAAAAAGAGATACAAATATTTTCACAACATGAAAATCAACAGAGCGCATCCAAGATCAGCTATTTGAACAGGTTATCAGATATTTTAGACAGGAATTTTCGGTCCTGGAAAAACCATTAGCATCCTTATAAACATTGTCTCGTTTACTGCAGATGAAATCCAGTGATGCGTCACCAATATCAGAAACCTCAGCAGGCCAACAGAAATTTTAAGCAGGTTTCTCCTGGCCACCTTTAAATAGATCTACGTGTATGAGGCATCTTTCATCAGTGGGTCATGGGCCAAGGGACATACAGAAACTGATGGTTTCACATCACACAATAAATAAGGAAATCTGAACTGAATATAAAAAATGGTGAAAATAATAAAGATTTACAATGCCCTGCATTGGAAGATTTTAATCTGACATATTTCGAGAAATCCCACATAGGAAAACTGTGGAAAATAAATTACCATCATCAAAGACAAATATTTTCACAACATTAAAATCAATAGAGCGCATCCTAGATTAGCTCTTAGAACAGGATTTCAGATATATTAGACAGGAGTTTTCGGTCCTGGAAAATCCATTAGCATCCTCATAAATATTATCTCATCTGCTGCAGATGAAAACCAGTGAAGCGTACCCAATCTCACAAACCTCAACAGGTTGGCAGAAATTTTAAGCAGGTATAAAGGAAAATTCTCTTGGAAAATCCAGCAGAGTCCCTAAATTATTTTAAAGAAAATCCTTGCAGCTTATTTTCATGTACACCTCTACCATTTGATGTTTGCCTATTCGAATGCTACATTTTACAAATTTTTTACAAAAGAAATCTAAATTGAAATCAAATGCTCATCTCAAATGAAATAAAAGCAATTTTCTCAAATATTTTCTCTCTAAATTTAAACTGAAAATCACCCAAGCGTGATTATGTTTAGCCATCGAACAGGATCACAAAATTTACAGGCTAACGATCTTAGCCGAAAAAAGGATAGGTATTTGAGGACAGGATTTTCGGGCAGGTAAACTCTCTCCCACACATCAGAATCTGAGTTTTCCCTATTTTCGAACTTAAGTTTTCACTGAAAATCAACGAAGCGAGAACCCTGGAACAGGATAACAACATTTTCAGACTATCGAAATCTGCTCCGCCAAAAAAATTATTTTAACAGGTTTTTTGTAAACCAATGAAGTGTAACAGGGTCGAAAAATCTAGCAGGTTTTCAGAAAAATCTAAAAATTACGGGATAAACAGTAACCTTCTTTAAAAATATCTCTATCCACAGGTGTCTTTTGTTGGTCTCCTATTCGGATGCTGCATTTACATATCTTCACAAATACCCAACAAAAGAGATTAGCTGAAAGAATAGTTATCCTTGCCTTTGAGCCAAAAATCACTCAAGCGCAATGGTTTGTAAAAAAATAACAGGTTAACAAAATCCCTAGACTAACGATAACACCATAACACCTCTATAATAGCTAGAACTTTATTTTGAAAATAGATGAAACTCAATCATCCCTAAAGAAGATCAGAAGGGATTAGGTTTTCATGGATGGCAGGCAGGTGAAAATTGATTTGATTTTGGAAAATTGTGTGGCTCGGCAGGAGATCATCTTCCACAATGGATTTTAAATGAGTTTTCCACAAAAATCAATGAAGCGAATCCATGAAAGGAAACAGGTTTTTTATAAATGGGGAAAATTCATAAACCAAAGCATTTTCTCTTCTAAAACATTTCAACTTCTTCAAGATTCATACCTCTTACCAGTATATGATCGCCTATTCCAATGCTACAGTTTACATCATTTTAACCCTTTTTGTGATGACCTTTGTAAATAATGGTGCTCTCAAAAGGAAAATTCAATGTCTTAAAGGTCAGAAAAAGGCCTTAGACGAACAGGTTTACAGCATCCAATATCAGATAATTTTTAAATAAATAACATGCTTCAAGAACCTCAACGAAAGATGACATAAAAAGGTAAGCAGCATCCCTTTGTTAATGGAAAATTCATGATACATACCCACAAAAAAAAAAACATTATAAATGAAAATCACTGAAACGTGACCAAGATCAGAAAATCCAACAGGCCAGCATGAATTTCCAAAAGGTTAGGGCAAGAAAAACTAATCCCGGAAAATCATCTTCAGCACCTCAGCATCAACAGGTAAAAATTCTAATCCGAAAGCGACCTGTAAATTTCCAAAATAAACACCGCACCTTCAGTAACCTGTTTTTCTTTATGTTGGCCTATTCGAATGCTACAGTTTACATTATTGTTAACACTTTTTAACAGTTATGACTATCATTGAAGCGTAATAAAAAAAAACAAGTCAACAAAAGTGAGTTTTCAAAGTGCCTTAGAATTAGCCTAATTCGATAATTGGAAAACCACTGAAGCTGAAAAATTATTCAAGATTCGAACAGGTTAACAGGTATTCTCAGGTAGATGCTGGAAAATCATTTACAAAAACTCAGCATCACCGGTTTTCCAGCTTAGACCTTTGAACCTTACTTTAGAAATCTCAGTTACCTTCTGAATTTCATGTTTCCCTTTTCGAAAGATACGGTTGAAAGCATCCTAACCCTTTTCAATAAACGTCTTGAGTGTTAACACATTCGGAAATGGAAATAACTCAATTTTCGACTTATTTGAAGAAAATCATTGGATTGTGACCAAGATCAGAATATGTAATAGGTTCACTTGGAAACATTGGCAATTACCAGCATCACCAGAGATCATTTTCTGGCCCAAATGCGAACTTCAAATTTCACCTTTCGACTCCTTGCTTTTGGTTCTATTTTCCTGTTCAAATGATATAGTTTGCGGCATCCTAACCCTTTTTATTATTAGCTAGACGGGTTAAAGAGTTAAACACCCACAAGTGGTAGCATTTAAACAGGATCACAGGACCTGAAAAGGTAGGCTAGGAAAATTAATATTGAAACGGGAAAGAGACAACCAACATTTTAGGTGAAAATCATTGAAGTGAAACCAGGCAGATTCAAGCAACAGGCTCTCAAAATCTGATAGATACATCCTCAACTCCTCATGAAATTCAGGGAGAACTCGGAATAAAATTGTGTCACAATTGTAGGCCCAATACAAAGCCAAAGAAAGAGTTAATGGCCACAAAACTGAAGCATTCGAACAGGATATCAGTTCTACTAGAAGGAAACTCCTGGATTTCCGTACCCCACCTGTTAATCCGAAACCCAAAATCACTGAGACGTGACCAAATCGGATTAAGGGATCAGGGCCACATCAAAACCAGATACAATTTTTCGGTAAAAAATTCTTTGGAAAGACATTAAATAAATCGAAGCAGTTCGGGGAAAAATCAACGGAGCGTGACCAAATAGATCAAAATAACAGGTTGGCAGGAGCCGGAGCAGCCAAAAGTGCCTCAAATAGAATGGACCCCCCCCCCCCCACGAGGAGATTATCTACCCTAATCCCATTCATAAGATCACTGAAGCGTGACCAAACCGAACAGGCTCCCAAATCTGTTAGTAGGAGGAAATCGTGCACTCAGCATCCGAAATGGAAATGGAAATGAAAATGTGAATGCATTCAAGCGATCATAGAAACGAACCCAAAAACTCGCATGCACTTGATAAATATAACCCAGGCCCTCGAAACTACCTGCACTGGAAGAAATCTTAGCACAGTACAGTGCACTCGGCTGCAGCAGCGGCACCTACTCCGTTCGCTGTTCGCCTGGTTAAAGGTCACACTCGGATGCACCGCGAAAATACACGATCGCATGTGAACGAATCCAGCGTGGGAAAGTGATGAAATGCCAGATGAACGAAGATCATCCCACCACGCGATGTTAAAGAGTTGAACGATGCAAATGTGTAGCACTTGAGCAGGCGAGCATAAATCGGAAGGGCATATACCCTGCATATGTACGAGTATATACATATACCCTCCCTTTGGTCAGTGCAGCATCAACTGGTTCCGAGATCTTCCCACGCATTCCCGGAAAACACATGGCAATGTATAGCATTTCAACAGGTCAACAGCAGCCGAAGAATGCCTCCAGCATAGGGTCATAAATTGTGTATATATCTAGCGACCTGAAAATACCGGCCTAGATATGCTGCTGACCTAGTCCCAATTTCACAATCAAAACAAACACAAAAACTACATTATTTTCTTTATTTTTTGGGGGTCACTGCTCTCTCTCTCTCTCTCTCTTTTTCTCCTCACCCAAAAATTTGTGATTGTGACTTTTGGGGGAAAACTGTAGCACTTCAGCAGGGGAACAGCACTGAGAGCCTACGTCATCGTAGACCCGAAAATATCCAAGCAGGTAGCTGGAGCTGCCAGCGGTGCGTTTACTGCCCGCACGCACTGTGCGCCTATTGAATTTCAATTAGTTAAACAAATAGCCGGGCATTGTTAAGCATTTATTTAAACAAATTCAAGTGTGGAGATGGAGATGGAGAGCGATGGAGACCGCCAAGGAAAAGGGCATTAGGGCGTGATCGTGTGTCTCTCTCCATTTAACAATAGACGAAAATGTGGCGGAACATTTTCCCAGACGATGCAGCCAGGCGTTGAAAATCTCGATCCGTGGCGGAGCCAACTCTGTGGACGCGTCTGTTCGCCTGGTGAGCTGTTACAGTTGGCTACACTCCGGCCTGCCAGATGGGATGCTGCAATCGTCATTAAGACACGCCATGTCACACCAACCTAGGTCAACCTGTTGCGCTTCGTCGCATCTCCAAAAGCAAACAAAAAAAAAAGAAAAGCAAAACAAGAAAACCAAAAAACTGAACACACAAAAAAACTATTTAAAGCGGAATGCGGCTGAGATTTTTGGGCGCCTGCTACAAACCAAGACCTTGGCTCCAAAATTGAGCAACACTTTGCATTTGGGGTAGCCCCCCAAAAAATGTATCTTGAGGTTGTGGCTTTCTTTTCTTTTGAGGGGCTCATTGTCAGCTTTCTCGTTTTCGCTGCTCACCTGATCGTTTCCAAGACCTTTGACTTTCGATTTCTTCGCCAACCTGCCCCAAGATCTTGGGGCCGGAATATTTGTCAACCCACGAAAACAAGAAATTAATCATAATTTTGTGGAAAAATTAGAAAATTTCCGTTGCCCGATCACAGGGCCTCAGAATTCTCAATAAGAGTGTAATTATCGTTGCTGCTTTTCCAGATTGTCTACGAAACATGTGGGTATTCTCTTCTCACTCGCTCTTCAGATCACTATCTGGAAAGTGGAAAGGGCAAAGGGCGTGTCTTTTCACTGCTCTCTCTATGGCTTTTCTTCGTATCTTTGAGATACAAAAGAGTCGGCATGTGTTTTCATTTGTAGGAAAAAGTATTTATAGATGCTAGTTTTTCATGACGTACAAATTTTGGGAAAATGGTTTATAATAATTATGCAATATTTAATTTTGATAGTTTTATTTTATATTTTATATAAGATATTGAATATTTCAATATTTTTTTTTGTTAATTTAAACTAATTATTATTTTTATTTTGATGCTTTTTGAAACTCTACTTCACAACGTCTTAAGAAATATATAAATTTATAAATAGTGAATTTAATTCATTGGATTGTGCTTAACTTCTTATTCCAATTTTAAAATATTTGATTTTTTTAAAGTTCATAAAAATTGGCTTATCAATCGATTTGTTTTTTTTTTAGTTCCTGCTACAACAGCAGTTTGGTAGTTTGAGAACATTACCACTTTTTTCCTTTTACAACTTGAGGGAGCATTGAGCCTCTAGCAGAACATCGGCGGACTTCATTAGCTTCTCATGCTCATCGTTGGACAGCGGCAGCTCGTAGATGGTACTGATGCCGCTCGAGGTGATGTGACAGGGCAGCGAGAGCACGATGGACTCATCGATACTGTGCACACCCTGCACGTCCGTGCCCATGCAGATGACCTTGCCGTTGGGTCCCCGCATTGCTTCCACGATATCCGTGCAGGCAAGCGCCACTGCCCAGTTGGTGAAGCCCCTGACACTGCTTATGGAACGACCGGCCGTCTTGACCATTCCATCGATCTCCGACCAGTTCTCCGGATCGTCACCGCAACCGAGACTCTCGACCACCGTGCTCATCGGAAAACCACACACCTGGGCGCTGGACCACACGGGCACCATGCTGTTTCCATGCTCTCCGATTACATAGCCCTGCACCGCCGATATGGGCAGTCTCAGGCGCTGGGCAATAAAGTACCGGAACCTTGCCGAGTCCAGGTGACAGCCGGAGGTGAAGCAGCGGTGCTTGGGCACATTGCCGATTTTCTGCACCGCATGGGTCATGACGTCGACGGGATTGCTGGCGATCAGAAACATGGCTTTGGGACTCAGCTTCACCAGATTGGGCACCGCTTCCTGCAGTATCTTCACGGTGTCGTGCATGATTTCCAAGCGGGTCTTTTTGCCGGGCCGAGCGCCAGCCGTGAAGATGATTAAGTCCGAGTTCTTTGTGTTGGAACCATCGCCGCAAGCTGACACCCGCGGATCGCCCATCCAGCATCCGCCGTGAATAAAGTCCCTGGCCTCGGCCTGGGCCCACTCGTAATTCTTGTCATAGATCACCAGGTCCTTGACGAGGTTGCGGATCAGAAGGAAGGCACAACACGCCGATCCCACCTTTCCCGCCCCCACCACTGTGATCTTGAAATTGGGCTCACTCTTCCATCCCTTCACCCGGTGCACGGAGTTGGCAAAATTGCTTTTGGTCTTCGATTCCTTCTTCGATTTGCCTCCGCAGCAAAGTGGCCGAAAAAAGACTCGCGGCCCAAACTTTGCCAACAGCATGTTCTACTCTATAATCTTATTGGTATTTTATGTTTTAAAACCGAAATGTTTAAGAATAACGATGAATTTGTTACATTCTAATCAGGATTGCTTTGGTTAAGACATTTAAATAAAACAAATTCTTAATCCCTTTTTGAAATAAAATATTGCACCTACCTGTTATATGAAGAAATCGCATTGAGTTTAGAAATTATTGAATTTTAAATTTAGTAACGGTCATTTTTATTTTAAATTTATAAAATTTAGATTTAGTACTAATTTATTTTATTTATTAATTTTTTCTTATTTTATACACTTAAGAACTAAAATTTGTCTATATTTTGATATAACAATGTTGAATTTATTAGGTAAGTTTTTGGAGGAATCGATCCATAAATTGTGGATTATAATATTAAAAACGGTATTTAAAAAAGTAACATATATATAAAGCTTAACCTAAATACCGATTTAGTATTATTTTAGATTTTGTTTAAATTTATTATCCATTATATTATATTTCCATTACGACGCTTGAAGTTAGAAATTTTTTTAAACATTTTTGAAAATGTTTGCATAAACAAATTATGTTGCATACTTTTAGGATACTCCATTGACTATAATATTTGTTCGATATACGAATTTCTGTTCTACCCGCATTGCCCCATTATCGATAGTGGAATGTGAGCAATCGATGACCAATCAAAACAATCGATAGCATAGAAAGTGCCATTGTCCAGCCCTTCATGCGACTGCTTTGGTTATTTCAAAAAGAATCTTCAAAGCCACAAGTGGCTATTCTCCAGATAGACTGGAACACTTTTTAGAACCACGTGTTGTCCTATGCACGCTCGTCTGCCTATTTCTACCAGGGCAAACGAGTGCTATTTTTTAAGGACATATAGAAATAAAATCGACATCATTACCAAAATGCCTTGCTTGTACCCTTGCTTGGCATTTATTTAAGATTGTCTAACAAATATGCATACATATATAAAACCGTCGAGCGTTCAAATATTAAACCGTGACCGATCTGTGAATAGGTCATAGTTATGCAAGCAACGCCAGAGAAATTATTATAGTATTTAATAATGCGTTGGTGACGAATCTTTTTAACCAGACCTCCGCGTTTTGAGGTACTTGCACAAATCTCATTCCCAGCTTAACCCCTATACGTGCCCATGTGGCTGAGAACGTGACACGTGGGAGTATAAATATATATAATATTTAATCTCTTTCGGATAATAATTTGTCCACTGGTCTGTGGTACAAATTGTAGAAATAATTTGTTCATTGGAAATTACATTTTAGCTTACATTAATTTAATGAGAGCTAAACTATTGGGAGTCTTCTTTTATGAAGGTTTTATACAATTATTGAATTTAAGTATTTCAATATATTATATGTGCATATGTATGTACATAAATATTTCGTCTGGAGCATGTTTTAAGAACGAATGTATAATTATATGTATATTCTTTGTACTTAGGTACACATGTACAAAAATGCATAGGTATAGAGCTGATAGTCTCATATCTTATATTTCACCCTTAAAATAAATGGGGTGACTCAGTACATGTAGATATATACATATATATGTATGCAAAATTGCACATAAGGGCGAGAAATATACCAAATTGAAAATCCATGCGAAAATAGCAAATAGCCTAAACATAATCACAATATTAGAAATTTTTTTAAGGGTGAAGAAATACATGCATATAATATATATATAAACGGTTACTTAACTGATCGTTAACTGATATAGTTGGGGTACCTTCTTTTGGAGAGTGATGTCTCCATAGAGTTATAAAATTTATTTTGCAAAATGTTGTTCTTTAAATAAATAATACTAAAATCAAATCCCGCAAATCAAACATAAAAATTTCGTATACAAAAGGTTCATTATTTTCTTGGAAACAATTTTAAAGCTAATTACAGAATAAGTCTATTTGAGAGTCGGGGCCGCTTCGATCAGGCGCTTGAAGTCCTGGTCCTGGATCAGTGCCTTCTGAATGGCCATGATCACCTGGGAGTCCATGGCCTGAAGCTGCTCCTGGCTGAAAGAGAGCGTGCTAAACCGCTTGGCCAGCTCCGCCAGCTTGGGCCGCTGCTCCAGGAAGCTATTGAGGAGCGAAGGCTTAATGTTGACCATACCGGCTAGCTGCCTGATGTGCGGAGCTACCGGCGGGGATGGAATTGCCTCAGGTTCCATTTCCGCTTGAACCTCCAGGATCTTGGGGGTGTTCAGATGCGGCTTGGGCGCCTCTGTGGTGCTGGGCACCTGCGTGGGCTTTACGGCGGGCATCATCACGGGTGGCAGGGGAATGGGATAGTGGTAGGGCATGGGTTGCCTCACCAGAAGTGGCCTCAAATGGGTCATTCCCTTGGGTGGAGTCATAAAAACCGGCTGGAAGGACACTGCAGGAGGTCGGGTGACAGGAGCCGGAGTCGTCGTGGTGGTGATTGCAGTGACCTCACCCGACCACAGTTTGATGAAGGCCCCCAATCGCTCGATCAGACTGTTTTCGGGTTCTGTAGATTTTGGGGTGCTTGGGATCTCCTTGGGAAGGTCATCATAACCGACATTGTCCATGTTATTATTATCGTCGTTGTCATTGTCCGCATCTTCCACATCCTTCTCCTCGGCCACATTCTCGTCCTCAAAGCTGAGGGTGTCCAGGTACTCCTTCATCAGTGCAATGCCTGCATCATCCGAGGTCAGGGTGCGTATGTAGTCGATGGTTTCCTCGTCGCTCTTGGTGCCAATCAACTCCCCCAGCTCCTCCAGGCTCGGCAGATCCTTCAGGCCCAGCTTGGTGCGGGCTATTTCGAGCAGATCACTGGGATACTCCGAGACGGAGATGGGAGCAGCTGTGGTGGTGGTAGTTGTTGTAGTAGTTTTTGCACGAAATCCTGGTTTGATCAGCTTGTAGACGGGCATGTTGTAGTACAAGGCGTTGCGCAGCTTCGAGTCCATTCTGGGAGGCATCTTCATTTCGGTGTTTACCATAAACGCACCATCCTGGCCATAGAAACGGGGCAGTGGCACTCTAGCCTGGATGCACTGCAACAGGGCCAGGGGCCAGAGGAAACGCAAGAGAAAACCAGTCATTCCGCTCGCTTCGGAGGTTAAAGGACAACTAACCCATCGTAGGTCAACACATCTTTCCAAATAGACTCGAAACTATTCGAAACCGATCTCATTCCGCGGAACTCCCTCCTTTGTTCTCCCAGAATTCTGGAAAACGTGCTGCTGGCTACCTGCTGGGCCATAGAAAATCTCGCATTTCCATTGAATTTTCCACCTACGCGACGGGCAGGAATGCGTTTGCCCTTTGCTACCTGCATTTTGTTGACAAAAGAAATGGTTTCTCAAGAGGGTTTTCGTTTCGGGTTTCAAATCAAAGAAGAAAACAGAAGGAAATCCATCCCAGCTAGGTTCTAGGGCTAGACTAGCCCTTGGATTAGCTCAGATTAACCAAGAAATATACAGGAACTCGGAGTATTTCAACAAACTAACACATGTTTTATTATCGTAATTAAACCTTAAATTGGAACACCTGATGGTCATGTGTGTGGTAAAAACTGTGACCATCAAATCCAGTCAAAAATCTCTTAGAACTAGGAGGAATTCTAAATTCGCAAGCGCTGCCCGAAGGATGCATTTTGTGGTATTGGATTGCAGGGAATTGTATTTACACGGGGTTTACGTACATGAATTTTGCAGCGGAAAACAAATTGCAAACACCTGAGAGCGACGCCATGTAGAAATACGCTTTTGGGACTGGGTCTGGGACTGGGAATTTGTAGCATGCCTCTGGGCAGCCTCTTGACTATCAACACTTGGACACGCCGACCAATGCGGGTCGTATGCAACGTTCGTGCAGCTTGTAGCCGAGCTTGGTCACCTCCACCACGGTATTAGCGTCCACGGTCTTGTCCTCCTTCTGGAACAGAGCCTCGTGCTGGTTGGGGTCGAACTTCTGGTTGATGGGGTCCAGGGGCTCCAGTCCGTGACGCTTGAACACCTGCAGCAGCGAGGCGCGCGTCATGCTGAGACCCTCGTACAGGTTCTTCAAGTCAGCATTGCCGCTCAGCTGTAACAATTAAAAGGGTCAGTTAAATTGTAACTATGGTTAATGGATACATGTTTTCGGGTTCCGTTTTCTGGGAATTTAACAATATCAACACTTAATCGCTGACTTTTTGTTGACTTACAAACTTAATATATAATTTTATTTAAAACAAGAAAGGAAGGCTAGCTTCGGTACCCGAAGCTTAGAATACCCTTGCAGGCTAGTTGCTTTTAAACCGTTCAATCGTTTGTATGGCAGCTATAGGATATAGTAATCCGATTTTTGGGTTCTTAAATTTCTAAAAAGGCTTTACTGTCTATGAAAACTGTTTTTATCAAGAATGAATTAATTGTCTTGAAAAACACCAGAGTTATGCTCAATGACCCAATTTTTTTCCATAGTTCCTATGGCAGCTATAGGATATAGTGGTCCGATTTTAATGAAACTATTAGGATATGTTAAAATTGCTATTACATAGAGTTTTCCAAGAAATAAATTAATTATCTTGAAAAACTGCGAAATTTTGGGACTTTTTCCCAATCGTTCCTATGGCAGCTATGTGATGTAGTGTTCCGATTCCGGCCGTTCCGACTTATATACTAACTGCAACAGATTGAAGGGTCGGTGCAAAGTTTCAGCCTGATAGCTTTAAAACTGAGGGACTAGTTTACATAGCAACCGACAGACAGACAGACGGACAGACAGACGGACAGACAGACGGACATGGCTAGATCGACTCGGCTGGTGATGCTGATCAAGAATATATATACTTTATAGGGTCGGAAATGTCTCCTTCACTGCGTTGCAAACTTCTGGTCAAAATTATAATACCCTCTGCAAGGGTATAAAAAGATTTCAATATCAATTGAACGAGATAGAATTTAAAAAAAGTTGGGTGGTTCAGCTTTTACAATTTAAACATTGCCAGAATGAACATAAAATAAATTGCGGATAATTTATCTAATCTTAACTAGCACCATGATAATTAGGAACTTAAGTAAATCCCAGATTTCTGCATATAAATAAAAGTAATATCGCCAAAAACAATTAACACTTTCAGAGAACAAAAATAATGTAGTACAAATACAAGTCTCTTATCTCGCGGAGTCTTCCAGAAGCTTAACGAAGATCCCATTTGAATGGGGAAAATAAAACCGGAAACATGCACAATATTGCTAGCTAGCTCTACCCACCTTTTCCTTGGGCACCGCCTGCGTGGCATGGCCCAGGGTGTCGGCCACCTCGAGCAGGTCCTTGCAGAAGCTCTGGATGCCGAAGATTTTGGCGTCGGCGATCTGCTTGTTTAGTCGATTGCGCATGTTCTCGCTGTCGGCCAAAGCTCGCTTGTACTTGTCCAGTAACTCGGCATTCTGCTCCTTGGCGGCGGCCAGCTCCTTGGTGAGCTTCTCCACCTCCGGCGCAACTGCAGCAGCTCCGGATTTCTGCTCCGCCGTCTCCTCCGCCTGCTTCTCGGTGGTGTATAGCCGCTGATTGGCCAATCGCAGAGCACTGGGGGATATGAGATCGGAATTAGAATCCCCCTAGGAATTGCATTATGTGTGATTGCCGACAAACGTGCGTTCATTACGTCACAGAAAAGAGGCAGCATTTGGGGCGGTCTTACCTGAGGTTCTGTGCCGTAACTGTGGCTCTCAGTTGAACGAATCGCCGGCCAAAGATCTGCACGGGTAAAGCTGCCTTTGCTGCCATTGTGGGTCGCCTTTTCCGTAAAATATTATTTAATTTGCTTTAGCTTTGAAACTTGTGTTTCGGCCTGCTTTTCAGGGCTGGAGAACAATCGATGGCGGTATCGATACTATCGATTGTTGGGCATGTGCACAAATATTGGTGGTTATTCCTTGGAATTATAAGTTACATTGTATGAAATAAGATGTAATTTAGTCTTTATTTTCTTAGAATTTTCATTTACTTTAGTTTTTTTTGTTGGTAATGTCGCGTTAAGTTCACTAAACAGACTTGGGCCTAGTACCAAATTGAGGGCATAGGAACCGTTCGGCCGGGTAAAGTAATAAATCTCACACAGGTGGCGCCAGATGCATGTACAATTGTGTATGTTTTGACATTAATACTTTTACGCTTCATGTATAATTTAAATTTAAGATTGTCGAATTGTTTTTCTATTTAATTCAGCTTTTTAATTTGATTGGAATAAACAAAAGATTTTAGTATCAGCAGAATGTTTGTTATTTTAATATACAGACAAAAAAGGGGACATATTTGGAATAATAGGGAAATGCCAATCTTAAACCACTAGGTCGTTAATATGACCAAATCCACTAAGCTTGCCATTTTGATCAGGAATGTATATACTTTCTTGCGTCGGAGATGTCTCCTATACTGCATTGCACATTTGAACTTCAAGTGTAAGGGTAAGCAAAATATTGTATTTCTCTATTGTTTGTTTTATTATGATATATTTATATTTACTTCGGGATTTATGGATTAATAAAAAAAAACTTTAACATGCTTGCCAATAGAATACATAGTTCAAGAATTATTAGCATACCCAACCTAATAGTTCTAAAATAAAATAGTTATACAAAAAGGAACACAATAAAGTGAGTAATATATTCAAACCTATAAAAATGGATCAAAATTGAAATTCAATGAGCGGTATTAATAAATGCAAAAAGGCCTATTTTCATGGCGCTACCTTCGGGCATATATTTATTAGGAACTGTTCGGGTACTTGCCCCTGGCCAATTAATCCACGCACAGCTCCTAAATCGATCAGCCACGCCCCCCCTTGGGGGCCGCCAAAATATAGAACAGACCGCTCGTAAAAGTTGCTCGGGAAATGTAAATCTCCGGAGGCTTTTAACGAATTCAAAGTACGAGTACGAGTGGGGCGGACAAGCACAGCATCTATTGAACAACTTCCCCGCTCGCACAGCGATTACCCCAGCACACCGAGTATTACATATGCGCATGCATTGTATATATTTTGGAAAAGGTGGCATGAAACGCCATTTAGTTCTATACCGCCACCGGAGCAGCTTGGTTGTCGTCCAATCCCGGCTTTGACTTCAAAATGCGCGAAGAGGATCTGCAGCTGGCCCGCCAACTGGTGGCCAATTCGGTGTCCAGTTCCCTGGAGGAGGAGAATGATGGAGCAGGAGCCTCGTCTCCGGGAGACTCACCGCGTCCACTCAGGCGGGTCCTGGACATCAGTGAGCGGCGGAAACAATTCCGGTGAGTAAAAATACAGCAACAATATATTAAAGGTTTGAGGTCAAATTTGAGGGAAGTGGGTGAAGAATTCTTTTCAAATTAGGTTTAGGCAGAGAATCAAGTTATGTTCGATCAATAATCTGAGTTCTCCAACTGTGATAATGGAATAGTAAAGTAATTTGAACAAGATTTTAGCCTAAGTTCTTTAAAAAAACTCAAAATGTTTGAAGTTATAGAATATCTATTTCATCATATCATTTCGTAGTAGAATTTTGTAAACTGTTGTTAATTTTTAAAATGGTTTTCTATATTCGCCTCGTACGTGATTCTAAGCAAATACACATATAAACAAAAGTAAATATATATATACGAACATTTTCACTTATAGTTCGTATGCATAGCTTGCTTGCTTGTTTTTGGGGTAAAAATAAAACCGTTTTTCACGTGCCACACCAATTTGCATGTCCATGGCGATTCTTAAAATTCTTTTGTCGAAAATAATCATGAATGACGGGCGATTTTGTGAATGACAGCACTTGCGTGGAATTCGCAACCGTTTGCTTGAATTTGAAAGTTCCCGCGTTGCGTGTCAGCGCTTTGCAATACTGAATGAACAAATACGCCGAGAGCTTTGCAACACTGTCCACTGCTCTTGACATTTCGCCGACAAGTTCGCGCAGCTTTTTTTTTTGTTTTTTGAGGAGCCTACGAGAGTCCAAATTTTGTGTGCCCGAAACGCTGAGGACTAGGCGAGAGTGATTACCCCGATGTGGCCGTGATCCTAGCCAGGATCCACAGAGAGCTGCCACAGAAAGATGCCCGCAACGGCGCCGGCGGTGCAGAGGGAAAGCTCGGAGGAGGGGAAGACATTTCCGTGCCACACTGAGGACGACTCGGCGGATGGGGGGCAGCGGCATCTGTTGCATGCCACTGGTGTGGCCGAGGCAGCGGCAGCGGCGTCCACCTCGGCACCTGGCCTGGGCGGAGGCGGCCTCATGAGCAGCAGTTGGTGGTGGTGAGTGGTGGCAGGATGACAATGGGAATCCTTTTATGGAATTATCCCCGATTTGGGGTTTATCAGTCGTCTTTACAGGGATTTTGTATTACATTTTATATAAGCAATCTCTCGCCCATAGAAGTGATTATATATATTTATATTTTCATAATTTAAAACTTTCTCCGGTATTCGAAAAGGATTATTATTTAGAGACTCATAGGTATCTGTTTAATTTAGGGTTTTCTTCCGAAAAATATGTATATTATACAAATAGCAATATTCTATATTTTAGTAAATTGATTGAAATTAGTCAGAAGAAATGTCTGAAGAACTAGCTTTAAATTATAGTTAAAGGACATTTTTTGCTTACTTGCTTACATTTTTTCTGAAAGCAGTTTTAAGAAAAAGTCATATTTATATGTTCTTTTATATTGCCGTTAACAAATAATACCGATATAACTTGTCTATATTTCTGAAATGAATGTGAAATTGTTTCTCCTTTATTAATTATCCCATTCAGCTATATTCTAAAATCTTCTGTAAGAAAATGTTGTACATGCTAAATGTATAAATATTTATCTTATTGGAATATGTATGTAAATGAATAACCTTTAAAGCTGGAATATCTTAGTGATTTTTTTTAAACATAGTTAAATGTTATAATTTATTCACTTTGAAGTGTAACTTTTATTAATTTAAGTTCATTAATAACCTTTAACCTTTAGAGTCAAATTGGGAATTGAACATAGAAGATGATTTTATTTCAACGTCGACTCTCTTATTTTTTGTTATTTATTGAAAATACATATACGAGTATTCATATATAGTTAAATGATAATTTAACCTTATAAATATTTCCTACCCAACATTAAGTAAACTAATTGATTTAGCCTGTTAATAACGAAAGTTCGCTAACTTTTTAAGGCTATCCTATCCACCTTAGTAGTAGGTGAATCGTAGTTCTTTGCCATCTCCGTTGAATGGACCATCTTGAACCCGAACCCTTCTCCAAATGCCATTGCTGAATCGATTCACTCGAAAAGAAAATGAAAAGCAGACCCAGACCTGCCGCATAAATTGATGCGACTTCATTGATTGATTCATTCATTCCATCGTGCTCCAAATTCGGCAATTGAAACGCGTGGATCGCGTTGCTGTTATCAATTGGACTGCTAATTGAGCGCCAAGGCTTCCGCGCCTGCGCCCTGGCTCTGCTATATATCCGAGCCGATCGCTCTGGAATCGGGGAACTGTTAACTGCAAAGAGTGGAGCACATAAAAACCCAGCCGCTTCGGACCAAACCAACCTTGTCAACCGCTCAGTTGGTGCTCAGTTGTCGCTCGTGCACGCGATCGCCCGGTTGACAGTTTCAGGGCCCTCCGTTCGGTGGCTTTTTTGTAGCCACCGAGTTTTCCTCCGACCAGCTGTGCGAAGTAATCAAGTGGAAACTCTGTCTGGAAAACTATCTCCCATTGACAAAAGAGCAAAAGCCAAACACAAAGGAAAGGAAACGCCACCATCGGGCTTAATGCATTTCTAATTACCAGTTTTTTTTTCCGCTGTTCAAACACTTTCTCTTTTTCCCGCTGACATATTTTTTGGGCCACAAACAAACAACAAATTGCTGGCCTCTTTTTTTATGTGCTCATGCTCATCGATCAAAAGTGCGTGGGCGTGTTATTTTTGAAAGTGAAAATTTGTTGTGAAAACAAAACTAGCCTTGGTCCCTTCAGCTGCCCCAAAAAAAGAAAAAGAAACAACCCAAAACCGTCGAGAAATGCGGTCTGACTGCATTCCAAAAAACTGAATTGTACTGCAGTTGCGTTTTTAATTCCGAATTCGAGTCTGAATTATGGCCTGCCTTTCGGACATTGATTTGGCCACCTTGCACGAGAATCGCCTGGAGCAGCGCTGGCATTATGGCCTGCCCAACGAGTCGGTCTACCATCCGATGTACCAGTACCCTCATCATCAGTATCATCCCGACGGATTCAGTCCGATCACGCGCCTCTGCCTGGAGCGCAATCTCCAGAGGAAGGTGCAGCGGGATCTGAATGGGAACACCCTGGAGGGGAGGCGGGCGGAGAGCAGGGGACTGGCGTCAGGTATGCAACGCCGACGCTCCGGCACCTGGCCGTAAGTGACTGCTGGACCAGCTGGATTGAAATCCTACTATCCTACTACAACTACCGATAAGACTGAATGTGGATGAACGGGAATTTGTAACACAAAACAGTTGCGAGGTGGCGCAAGAAGTGCACTGAAAATAATCATTTAAACTTAAAAGAATTTCTTCTTGAAATCCTTATTGACTACTTTTTTAAGGGTATAAGAAATTTAATTGTTTTTATAGATAATTTGGTTTAACATTGGCGAGCTTAAATTTATTTTGTAGGAACCTTTTTCTCTTTAAAGTTTAAATTTGCAAACCTTCTTAAATTGCTTTTAATAAATTATATATACACATATTTGTGAATAGATATATTTCATAATTTATGTATGTGTATGTTTACCATATATAGATAATATAACTATACATTTGTCGGTTTTAAATATAAACGAAAACAGGCTTAAGAAAATACTTGTATAAAACATTTAGGGATATAAAACTATTATTAAATACCTTTCCCTATAACAATATTAGTACAATATTTGCTCTCAGTGCACACGAATGCGAGTGGGAAAAGGGAAGCATTAATCTGATTCTCTTCTTGACTTCTATAACATCTTATTTGTTGCTATTGCTATTTCTCTTGGATTTGTATTTCCTCCCGACGATGTCGCCATTTGCATTCAAGTTAAATTAGAGTTGAAGTTGTCACCGTAGAGGAAACCAGTTAAATACTTTAACTCTTTTAAAAACCTATTAAAATGTTTCCCATGCGTCCGGAACAACCGCGGGCGGCTGAGTTATTTCCGCTTCATAGCTCCCTCAGCATCGAGGAGTTTAACAATGTGAAATGGGAGGATTTGAGTGATTGCAACAACAATTGTCCCATAGAGGAGTCCGGTTTAAAGATTAAGAAAAACCAAGTGGCTTTGAGGTCTGGGGAACACGAGATTTGAATGTTATTTTCCATATTTGTAACCATTTTATCCTATCCCTTGCAGGCGCACTCGCAGCTTAAATGCGCCTTCGCCTGTACAGCAATTTGGACCATGTGGCCGCATCATGAAAAACTCCGCCATGGTGATGCAGATTCAGGATCCGGCCAGCCAGCGATTGACCTGGTACAAGCCACCACTCACCGTGCTGGTGATCAAGAAGGTCAGCGATGCCTCAGTTCTGGCCCCGTTCGTCCAGCTGGTGGACTGGCTGGTGCAGGAGAAGAACATGGTGGTGTGGGTGGAGTCGGCAGTGCTGGAGGATGCGCTGCTCAACGAGGATGCAGGCTTCAATGCCATCAGGGACAAGCTGGTGACGTTCAAGTGAGTTGTGTTAGTCATTCTTTTGGGAGTTAAACTAATCCTTTATTTGGTATTTCCCCCCAGGGATGGCCGCGATGACCTGACCGATCGCATCGATTTCATCGTTTGTCTTGGAGGTGACGGCACCTTGCTGTACGCCTCCCTGCTCTTCCAGCAATCGGTGCCCCCGGTGATGGCCTTCCACTTGGGCTCCCTGGGTTTTCTCACACCCTTCCGTTTCGATAACTTCCAGAAGCAGTTGACCAGCGTGCTGGAGGGCCATGCTGCTCTCACCCTGCGCAGTCGCCTCACCTGTGTGATGCACCGCAGGAGTGGCAGGAGGCACGGAGCAAGGTCGCAGGAGGTTGACCCTCTGGCCGATGCCGAGCCGGCGGCCAACAGCATTCTAGTGCTGAACGAAGTGGTCATCGATCGGGGTCCCTCGCCGTATCTAAGCAATATCGATCTGTTCCTGGACGGCAAGTACATCACCTCGGTGCAGGGCGATGGCCTGATAGTTTCCACGCCCACGGGCAGCACGGCCTATGCGGCAGCAGCTGGGGCTTCCATGATCCATCCGTCAGTGCCGGCCATCATGGTCACGCCCATTTGTCCGCATTCCCTGAGCTTCCGGCCCATCGTGGTGCCAGCTGGAGTGGAACTGAAGGTTGGTTATTGGATTTAATTAAATAATTTAATATTCTATAAGTAATACCCTTCATTACCCACCAGATATCCGTTTCCCCGGAGAGCCGTAACACCTCGTGGGTCAGCTTCGATGGTCGCAACCGGCAGGAGCTCTTCCATGGGGATAGCCTGCGGGTGACCACCTCCATTTATCCCGTGCCCTGCATTTGCGCCCAGGACCAGATATCCGACTGGTTCGCCTCCCTCGCCGATGGCCTGCACTGGAATGTGCGCAAGCGGCAAAAGTGCCTGGACGAGCCGTCGGACCTGACCGCATCCGGATCGGAGGACACCCTCGACGAGCTGGAGAACATGAAATTGTACGATGTGTAGTGCGTAAGTCCCTGTTGGTAATCGTACCCGTACCCGTAGCAATCGCTCACCTGTCAAATTGGCTTTTTGCATAGTCTGTACTTAATTAGAAATCGAATATTTGCCAAGATTACTATATAGTTCGATCATATTTCGCAGATTGTAATTAATTATAGCTTGAAGCTTGTATATGCTAAGGAAATACACACACTATACTGTAGAGATCTGGAAATGTTTGGAGCCCACATTTTGCCAAATTAAATCTGTGAAAAAAAAGTTCTTTCCCAGATAAATGCTGTTTGCAAACTGATTGAAATTGATTCGGATTGCATTGCCTTGTAATATTTAGCATCGGGGTGAGCACACCTTGCTAAATAGATTATAATAGCCTGTGAATGTTTCGTATGTAGACTGGTTTTCGGCGTCCGCCCGCCTGGCCACTTGTTGCATGTGGCTCACCTCGGGGCTGTCTTTGGCCCGGCCTGCCACGCACTTGGGCCTGTCAAAAAAATAAGTGTGTTTTTGCATCGATTTGGGTGCGAATCGAAAGTGTCTGTCGGGGCTCGAAAGCCGAGAAACTGTTTGCCAAACGCGCCCTCCGGCGCACAAGTCGTGTTCATTGCACGGCAAAGATGTGTGCCATTGTTAATTTGGTTTCGTCTCGTTTCGTCTCGTTCGGATCGATCGTGTTGTGCGGCGGCGTGTTTTTGCCTTTTTTGCCATCTCAGCCAGCCGATTTCAAGGTGTGTGCGCTGGGTGCTGCTGAGCTGTGCGTTGTTTTTTGCGTGTGTGTCTGTTTGCGACAGGTGTGCGCGGTGCGTGCCTATCTGGTCGTGTGAACTGCATAAAGTCTCACAATAGTCGACTTTCAGCGTCGCCAGCGTGCGGTTGTGTATTTGATTTGATTGCGTTGAGAACGGTGTGTAATTTGGAAATTTTTGGAATGAATCCAGAAGATATGCAGCGGGCGCAGAAGATCGTCGACGATGAGGCATCGACGCCGGGCAGTTCGCCAGCCCCCATGAGGAAAGCCTTTCCCCTCAGTTTGCTGGACAAGCGCACTCAGTTTCGGTAAGTTGCGGGTATTGAATGTCCTTGAGCAGCAGCGGATTTTGAATTTCGAAAAGTAACCGCCCTGTCGGCGGGGTTTCACAGCAACCAGCTTTCAAAAAGAGTCTGACAGAGCTGTTGATACAATTTTGATGGGCAGCATTGATTTTGAATGCCATTTTTGAAATGTATCTTAGGTATTCTTAAAAGATTGCAATCTATTCAACTGAAAATTAAGCGGAGATATAAATTGTTTTCCTGAGAATGCAAGATCAAGCAATAATGCAAAGTTCCCTCTAAATCAAAATGCTATGTGGCAGATAGCAGTTTAAGCAGTTTAAAGGATATTCGACGAGAAAAAAATAAGTTCAAAATTTTATAAGCTACACAATGTACATAAAATAAAGTTTTAATATTCCATTTATATATGTACATATTGTCAAAGCGATTTTTTTTTTAAATCAAGAAGGATTTTTAATTACAAAGAAAATTAATTTAATAATTATAAACTTTAAAATATGTTTAAACACTTAAAGTTTATAAAAAACATACATAAATTGTATCTCAAAACTCAATCGAAATAGCGAAAACCTTGAATGCGGCGCTTAGTGTGACCGTTTAGCGAGAACCGTGAATTCCGTTTCTTTTGGCAAGTGCGCTTTAGTGTTCATCACACCTTGTACTACGGTCACACTCGCGTGCAATACGGCCTCAAAAACAAAAGTAAAAACAAATAACATGGAACTCGCGTTGTTCGAATTGAGCAGATAGTTCGCGACCCAGTCGCAGTGTGAAACCGGGAAGTGGGCAATAGGACAGTGGGGCAGGTGCATCATCCCGTTAGTGGGTCAAGTTGGGACAGGTGACGCACACACACAAACACACACAGAGAGAGAACCACGCACCTGCAAAACACACCACATGCGCAGCAGCAGCAGCAGTAGAAGCAGCAGCAGTTGAAGGAACGACAAGTGACCACAATGACGTCCTCCTACCACCACCCACCCACCACCCCATCGCCCGCCCAGACGGTTCCAAAGGCCAACGCGTCAGCGGGTGGGGGCTTCTCCTCGTTCTCCTCCTCCCCCTCCACCTCTGGCTCCTCTGCGGTGGGGAATATGAGCAATGGATCGCAGTCCTTCTACGACGACCACGACAATCAGCTGCTGCATGTGAACAGTGCGCGAGTGAGCAGTGCAGCAGCATCCTCGGCCCCGGGTCCTGGCCTAAATAACGGTACTGCTACCGAGGACATGCAGATGCGCTGGTGGTGGTAAGTCAGAGACCTAGATACTGGACTCTAAGGATTTTCCAATTGTTGTCATCTGTTGTGGGGATAAAGGTTCTTCGGAATATTTATGATATTCTTGTGTAAACAATATCTTACAACAATGATTTTCTATAGTTTTTGTATTATTTGAGATTTTTCTTTATTTAAATATAATAAAAAACCATCAGATACTTTTTTCTGATTCATTTCAATATAATCCATCAGATGTAAGTAAAAAATAAAATCAGATAAATGTATCTGATCTAAAACTCTCAGTTCCAAAATATACATTTAGTTAAAATTTTTAATGCTACTCTGCTATCTGCCACAAAAGCCTTCGAGGATTGATATTTAAATTATAACTTGATTGCGAATTGAGCTTTAGCAGTTTTGTAGTAACCCTGATATTTTAGTTTAAAATTATCAAAAAGGAAATTATAGTAAGAAAATTGTTTTAATATATTTTTAAGGCTTGTTGCCTTAATAAGTAAGTTTTCTGAACATGCTAACGTTCTTTAAAAATTAATTAATATGGTTTGATAACAAATGTTTAAATAATGTCTGTTTAGAAAAGTAATAGTAATAAAATAAAAGTTGGGAATCATTCAGTTTCTAAAAATCACAAAACATGAATTCATAAGCATATGTTTTTATATCAGTTCATAATAGTAATGATTACTGATCATACTGATATATAGTAATGGAAATAATTTGAAACAATACTTCCGTTAAAACAAACATTTTGCAAGACAGGCCTTCAAACTTTAAAACTAATCTAAAGTTCGCACTTTTAACCTTGAATATTTTCTGAAAGTTTGTAATTAAAGTAATTTAAGTTAGTTTTAATATCCGTTCCGGCATCTTGCTGACTTTTGCCCTGCGCCAAACTACTTTCAAATAAGAGCAACAAAAAAGTACAAACGAAATGTAACACTTATCATTTCGATGGCAATCAATTAGAGCTGGCCGGAAAACGATTCGTTCTGGTGTTGGTTCTAGTGGTCCGGACACGTGATAACCATTGTTCTGGGTATCCAGTTTGAAATCTTGCTAGCATGTGTGCCAAATGTGAAGTGCATTCGAAACCTATCCCTATTGTAAACACCAAGCAGCTCTGTCCGATTTCATTCATCGTTTTTTCTTGTTTACGTAAGTAATTGATAGACTGTTATTGTTATATGTTAAGCCCCTGTTAGATGGTTATATACTCCTATGTAGTTGTTTTAGAGCTGCTAATTAATTTACAGCTGTCGGCACCTGGCTTAGTGATCAGGCCATAAATCAATCAGGGCTTTATGCAGCTTTCGATATTAGCGCTTAAAAAGCCATAAAACAGTGCGCATTACAGCATTTACATAACAGTGGGCACCTGCTACTCGCATCGATCTGATCTCTCTCTCTATCTCTCTTGGTCAGCTGTTTTTGCATGGAAGCTGGCACGCTTTGTAAGCCAACGCTAAATCCGCTAAAAGCCAATCGAACCGAACCGATCGAGCGTTTTCGCTTACAATCGCTCATACGCTCTGTTGGCACGCTCGCAGACTTTTGTTTTCGAATCGGAATCGGAATCGCGCACAAATCGTCCAATTTAATCACTTTATTTTGGCGTCCCAGCTCAGTTGTCGCATGTTCACCGGACAGTACGGTCGTGTTCGCGCTCTCTCTGTCTCTCAGTCTCGCTCTCTATCTCCCTCGCTCCAGTACCGCTCCCGATCGTACCGCCTCCCGTACCGCTTTAATCTCCGCCGATCGCCAAACAGTTTCGTTTCCATTCGATTTGATCTGATTCGATTCGGTCGTTTACCTGCTGGTCAGTTTAAACTTTAAAGCCGCGCTTGTTACTTTGGCTTGAACTGAACTGCTTCTGAGGCTGGCTGTTTCGCTTGTGCTAAAAAGAAAACAAAACAGATTATATAACGTGTAATTAGAGCCCCGGGGGTTTGGCATTTCTAGCGCAGACATGACTTGGCATTATGCATTTCTGGGGTCTGGGATCTGGTACCCTCTAGTCCACTTTCGATTTCCTTCTATGGCCAGTTAGCTATCCATAGTTATCAATACTGTACTAAATTAAACTAAATTTAACTTTCTTAATTTAAATTCACTGGAATATATAATATATTGAAGGATCACAAGCTATTTAAAATATTTTACCTACAATATATTTTGCTTTATTTCTTATGGAACATTTTGTTATAATACTGTAATAATATTTTTAAAAAAATTATCCTAGAACATTTTAACAATGATTCCTTTAATTTAATCAAAGATAAATGCATTCCAAACGATAATCTACCAATTTATAATATAATTAAAAGTTAAACACATTCATATTCTATTTAATCCCCCATTTTGATATCCAAGTTATGGAATTTGGACTGCAGTTGCAACCTTAGTACCCTCGAATTATTGACCAAAGGCGTCATTTGAATTATATCATTGCAACGTTGGTTGGCATTCGGGCACGTGTGGCTGGTCAATCCGTGGGTTCTGCTCCCTGGTTCCCTCCTTCGATCCATTCAATGATAATCACTAAACTTAGTGGCTGGCATTGCGCATTTCGCTGCCCGATTCGCCAGTTAATTGATTAATTATTAATTTGTGGCTGTCGTTTTATTCGATTCGTTTTCTTTGTGCCATAAATCACATACGAATTCGCTTTATACACTCGTCTATTGTCAAAGTCCGATTACGACGGATGTAACTGACAATTGGAAGGGGGTTGGAGCCATCCTTTGTCTGTTTTACAGAAATATATTTTTTTAATGACTTGTACAGACTCAATGCTTCCTGGTGTCGGTAAAAATAGAAGACTATAAAGACTAGGGATCACGCGATCAGTGGTGGCTATAGAATATATTTATAAATATATATATAACTTTGAAGGGAAGCAGATTACTTCAGCAATTATTTTTATATTCTGCTGGAAATACTTTGAAAATAATTCAGTTGATCTAAATCAACAAAGTACTCCCCCAATATTGGTGTTATTTTTATCTATTTGTTACTGCTTTACTGCTTTATGTGGATTATATAAAAATAGGTTTTCAATCGAATTCAATTAAATAATTTTAGAAAGTTAAAGTCTATTAGTCATGTATTCCAAACTTAATTAATTTTTAAATCAAAAACATTCTATTTAACCATCAACCACTTGCCACTTAACAGAATCTTCAATCGACCTCTGTTGATGAACTGTTGATGAGGCACTTTTGGGTTAAGACCAGAAAACAGAAAACGATTGTGATTTTCGAGCTCATTATAAACCCAGCTCACGATTTCTAGATTAATGCCCGCCGATACTGTTATGCCCAAGTGGGTTGGTTGCCTTTGGAAGATCTGCAGATACGGTCAACAGTTTAATTGTGGTCTAAGTGGATGTTTTTGGCTTATTAAAAGGTTGTTGACCAACGCACCGAGCCAAGACAAAGCGGTCGAGAAGAAACAAAAAAACAACACGATATAATTATATATTTTGCGTTATAAAGCAATCTAACTGTGGCTGTTCAGTGCGTTTTAGTCGAGTGGCTTTGCCTGATGCTTTATACTTGACATCGTTATGGGCTTAACTAAGCTTAGCTTAGCTGATCAAGTCCGCATTGCTGCCAACCCCCTAATTGACGGAAGCAGCCCAACGATGCATATTAAGCCTTGTCCCGCTCCTTTCCCTCCTCCTCCTCCTCTTCCTCGCTTCTGATGGCTCTTGCGTCGAAGCCGGAACTACGTCTGGTCCGTTAGGTTTGCCTAAAAATGGGCAATCAAAACAAACAATTTGATTGCTAATAATAAATTTATTTTGCACAAATTTCAAAAGAAACGAGAAACCGGTTAAGTATCTCGAAAACCCCTGAAAGACTGGCCGTTTTTGTTTATCAACTTTTACCACGCGCCAAAGCTGTTACTTTTTTATAACCCCCTCCCCACCAAGAGTGTATTGCATTCTTTGCTTACCAAAACGGTTAACACCTAGACTAAATTGGGAGCAAGGTTGATGATATTTACAAATGGTTCGAATCAGGGCCGTTCCCAGGGTTGAGGTTCCATGACCATCCCAGAAGTGCCAAGCGAAATGCCAGCTAAAATTTCGAATTTCCAAATCCAATTTCAGTGAATTGAGCCAAGGGAAAATGTTTTAAATATTATCTCTGAATCTGTAAATTACCGAGTGATATAAAGTGATTTGAAAAAAAAAAAGACTTGAACATGACCTGCCTGTCGGACATTGACCTGGCCACCCTGCACCAGCACCGCCTGGAGGAGCGCTTCAGCTATAAGCTGGCCTGGAGTGGAACTGGCCACCAGCAGACCCAGTACAATGATCTCCTCGTGCGACACAATGCATCCGTGAAGCGCCAGAGAATCATTCAGCATAAGGCAAATGTGGTCAGCACCAAGACCCAGAACCAGACCACAACTGATGTGAGCTTGGCCAGCAGTCCGGAAAGCCAGCAGGCGAAATCCGAAGACGAGACCGATGACGGCTATTTCGATTCCTCGACAAGACGCAGACGCAGCGGCACCTGGCCGTAAGTAATCCGAACAAAACCAAACCAATTCGAAATAAACCGGATGAAACAATAATACTGATAAGCCAAATGCTAAGCAAGGCACACCACACTGAGGCAAAAGTCGTGTTTATTTCAATAAACTAAATGATATTTGGGAGGTTCTAATAAGGGGGTGTCATTTATACCATATTTTCTTGTTGCTTTAATAAATATAGAAATTACAATATGGTTAGGAGATTTGAATTATGGTTATGAGATTTGAATAATAAATTTTATGTAATATAATGCATTATTTTACAAATTCAAATAATAATTTAAACCACATTTTCTCCACAATATTATTTTGTTTCCCTATGAATGCAAAACTGTTATTGTTGTTTAAATAATGTGGGAAAAATTAAAATTCATTTTAATTGTAATTAATTAAATTAATCTTCGGAAATTCAAACAATATAATAATGAAAAAAAACCCTATAATATTTTTTTTTATTATTTTCTTACACCATACTTTTGAGATTAACACATTAAGAAAGTGTTTGATTTTGTACTCTAATTAATAAACAACATTGACGAAGGGTTTTAAGTTGAATTTGATATATATTACTCTTAAATTTCGAATATAGTTTTTTGTTCAGTGAGGTTGTTTGAAAGTTATCAGGTCGTGGAACATTTGTATTCCTCATGCTCGTGCGATAAGGGGTGCGCGGTTTAGACCTCAAGTGTTTACCTTGTTGGTCTTCCTTATCAGGTGTGAGAAGTGTAGTGTGCATTTAGGCGCGCGTTGTTTACGCAGATCAAATAATATCAGCTTATTGTATTCGGCGAAGTTAGTATCAATTTCGTAACATGTCGCGTATCAGCATGATATGGCCAAATTGTGTTTATCAACAAACTACTTGTTGTACTCGAATTGTGAAATGTTTTCTCAGCTCATTAATTGATGGCAGAGAGTCCTTGACCTTTCTGCATAGTTCGGCATTAATGGCGTGTTGTCTATTTCATTTTTTTTTTGGGCCACTTAAAAAACGAGTTTGTTAACACCTCGCTTATTGGTAGTACGATGGCGCCGAACGTTAATTTATGGATAGCCGAAGAATGTGTGTGTAGGTTTTTTTTTTTTCTTCATCTACTATTTTTTTACGATTTGTTTGGAAGAACTTGAGACGCCAGTTGGGTTTCGAATCGGTGCCAGTTTGTGCTTGGCGCCAGTCATAAACCAAAAGCAACAGGTAAATGTATTTAAATACATTCGAAACGAATCGAATCGAAGCGATACCAAAACAGATTGACAGTCGCTCATGACCGAATGAGCCGGCCGAAATCCAAAGGTGTGCAGGTCAGGTGGCTTTAACCGCATTTGCATGGCTTGTCTGCGGCGGTAAATCGATTATTTAAAGCTCGCGGTAAATTGAAAACGAATTTCATTTCACCGAGTTCACCGAGAGCGTGTGTTATTCAGCACCGTCATGCTGTCGTCACCTGCATATCAGTCTGGGCCATTAAGTACTTGCTGGGGACGTCTGGGGACCCTCGGCAAACCTCCAGTTTAGTAATAAACTAGCGATCGAGGAAGTGCGTTCTCGGCGAGCATGTCGTGTAAGTGAATAAGTGAATGTATCTTGATTTTCGCCGAAGTCGTTATCGTGCTCGTATCAGTGGGCGAAACAGGATCACATTCTGTCAACACATATCTTCCTGCAATTCATCAGAGCCTATGCGTCATCCCGGCGTAATTCCTTTCGCCCAAGTTTGCCTTGTCTTTGTGTGACTCAAGCCCTGTATACAATTACCGTGGGATTAGTGCAGTGAAAAGTTTTGTTTGATGGGATTACATATATTTTATTGATGGGTTGAAATCGGTTATAAGCAAAGATGATTTTAATATGCAAATATTACTAGCAATGATTTTTTGTTTGTATATCACTGATTAAATTCATTTTTGTGGAAATGTATTGTAGCAATGTCGTAAATATACATAGTTAACTTACAATAAATTATAATATTAAATATAATAGTTGGTAAACAAGTTGTTTTTACCTAGCCTAGACCGTGTCAGTTGTGTAAATATATTAAAAAGTATATTGTATAATGAAGTATGTGAATATACATATAATTATAACAACAAATGAAATTGTGATAGTGATTTCCAGTTATTTCAACAATTTGTAAAAATACATTTTAGGAATAAATTGTGAAATATATTTTGGTTAGCAACTTAATTTGTATTGCAAAAGTTAACCAAAAATTCAAGTCATCATTTGATCCCACTGTTTCATTGCCGCTTGTTTCCACGGCTCAGTGGGCTCAGTGTAGTCTATCTTATGGCTCATTTACTCAATCTTTTGTCTGTCATCTCACATCGTTCTGCGCTCTCTGGCGGCCTCTTTGTGCTGAGTCATCGCCCATTAGCACATCAATCAAACCCGTTAGCACGCGGTTCCTCCCACTCCCAAACACACTCCCACACACATGCACGCACAATTTAAAATTCAGCATCAGTGCCAGCATTTGCTCTCTTTGAGTGCGGGCGCTCTCCTCCAAAAGACTTCCTCTCTTAGTCTTCCCACCTCCCTCCTACCTCCACCCTCCTCCTCTGCCCCGTCTCCCTCACCCTCTCACTTGGACCAGCATGTGCAATTCCTGTTTGTTTGCGCCTGAGACTCAACAAGTTTATTTGCTCGGGCGCTGCGCTGTGGTTCTTGCTGTTGTTGTAATGAAAACAAAAATATAAATACGTTATACGAGTATATGTGTGTGTACACTCGTACCTTTATTTTGTGTTTCCGAACACCAAATTGGCCTGTCAGTGATTTTGTAACCTTCGAACGCGCAGCAGTCGCGCTCGCAGCGAAAATTTCCAACGAATCTCTGTTTTGTCTCTGTTTCTTGGGTTCTGCGTTTCGCCCCGAAAACTAACAAGAAAAAACAGCTAAAAGGGCGTGACTAGCTCAAAGATTTGCACTGTCGAAAATGCAGCATCAAAAGCTGAAACTAGCCGCGACCTTGCAGCGTCAGATCTCCGCCAAACAGGTGTTGGAGAGTGAGGAGCTGCAGGTGGCGCCCGATGCACGCATTTTGAGGTCTCCTCTTGGCAGAAATTTAACAACCCACCCAACAAAAAATAAAATAATTCAACAACTATATCTTCTTCCTTCCAGGCGGACTCGAAGTCTGAATGCGCCGTCGCCCTTTCAGCAATTTGGACCATGTGGACGCATTATGAAAAACTCCGCCATGGTAATGCAGATTCAGGATCCGGCCAGCCAGCGTTTGACCTGGTACAAACCGCCACTCACCGTTCTGGTGATCAAGAAGAAGGACTCCCAGGTGCTGCTGCCCTTTGTGCAGCTGGTGGAGTGGCTGGTGCAGGAGAAGCACATGGTCGTCTGGGTGGAGTCCGCCGTGCTGGAGGACAAACTGTTGCGGGATGACTTCGAGCTGGAGCAGGAGAGCGCCAAGTTCCGGCAGGTGCATGGCGATTACGTTGGAGTAAGGCAGCGTTTCCTGGCACTGCGCGAAAAGCTGGTGACCTTCAAGTGAGTTGGAAATGGGATACCAGAGTTTGATATATGTAACTAATTCTCGTTTTCTTATTCCTTCAGAGATGGCCGCGATGACCTGACCGATCGCATTGACTTCATTGTCTGCCTTGGAGGCGACGGCACCTTGCTGTATGCCTCGCAGCTGTTCCAGCAGTCGGTGCCGCCCGTGATGGCTTTTTATTTGGGCTCCCTGGGTTTCCTAACGCCCTTCCAGTGCGACAACTTTCGGGAACAGGTGACCAATGTGCTAGAGGGTCATGCCGCCCTCACTCTACGCAGTCGCCTTCGCTGCTCCATCCACCGCAAGGGGGAGCGTCGCAAGGAGTCGCTGCAGGCTCCCGGATGCAGTAATCTCCTGAAGCCCAGTCTGCAGCGGCAGCTCAACTACTCGGAGCTGAACAACGGCTCAACGGGATTTGTTGGGTGCAACAACAACAATTGCAATCCGAACAACAGCATCCTGGTGCTCAACGAGGTGGTGATCAATCGGGGTCCCTCGCCCTATCTGAGCAACATTGACATCTTCTTGGATGGCAAGTACATCACCTCGGTGCAGGGCGATGGCCTTATCGTGTCCACTCCCACGGGAAGCACGGCCTATGCGGCAGCAGCTGGTGCTTCGATGATCCATCCCTCGGTGCCGGCCATTTTGGTGACGCCCATCTGTCCGCACTCGCTGAGCTTTAGACCCATTGTGGTGCCTGCCGGAGTGGAGCTAAAGGTGAGTCACAAAGGTCGGAAAATGGGCAGGTGGATTTACGTTATTAAAAAAGTATATAAATACAAGTTCAAAGCTCGAAACTTGAATGCAGCCAGTTAGGAAATCTAACTAATTAGTTATTTTGATCTAATCTAAGCAAAACATGAACATGATTTCCGCTTATTTTCATAATAAGTTCAAATCGAGTTTATTCTGCCTTGTGTTATTTTTAGAATCGTGTTTTTATAAGCCGCTTTGTGTGAATAATTGGGCTGGCTAAAGTCGTGACTTTTTTATTAGCAGAGTTCAGTTGTATTTTGGAATTATTTTGAATATTATTTAACCGTTTTCCCCTCTCAATTTTTCAGATATCCATTTCGCCCGACAGTCGCAACACCTCACGCGTCTCCTTTGATGGTCGGAACGATCAGGAGCTGAACCATGGCGATAGTCTAAGAGTGACCACGTCCATCTACCCTGTGCCCAGCATTTGTGCTCAAGATCAAATATCCGATTGGTTTGACTCCCTCGCCGAGGGCCTGCACTGGAATGTGCGCAAGCGCCAGAAGTGTCTCGATGAGCTCTCCGACCTGACGGCCTCCGGATCGCAAGACACGCTCGACGAGTTTGAGAATCTGAAGATCTACGATGCGTAGTTGTCCGTCGCCACCAAAACAAACCAAACCAACCGAACCGAACCAAGCCCGATCCCCAGCCCAAGCCCAAGCCCGACCCAATCGATCCCCATTCGCAGTTCGTTAGCGTGGCCAATTAGCCTAGTTGTAGTTATAGATCTTAGGGTTTGCTCGTGTGCAATTTGTTAGGCTTAGTTATGTAGCGAAAATACTCTGTTGTACAATATATATACACATCATAAATCGCTTGGTTGAGTTGAAATGTTAAACGTTAACTGAAAACGATTGCAATGTTTGTTTAAGCTAGACAAATTCCGTTGTTGCTTGTAAACAAAACCGCTTAGGCCTAGCTCTTAAGTTTTATTATTGTGTAACCTACGATTAATTAAGTCGAGTGCTCAGTACTTAAGCAGACTCGCGTTATCTGTACAATTCGATGGAGGTAATAAAACTGTATTATTTACTTAAAGCGCCACAAAAAAACGGATCCACTCGTATTTTGTATTGTATTTACCTCACTGCCTCCACAGCAGGCAAATAAAAATGCAATTAACTACAGAAGCAAGGGGTGGTGGGGCCCAGAACAAAAGAGAAGCAATCCGCCAAGGCACTTAACAGGCAAGAGGCTTCTAATCCAGGACATTGGTCAATGTCTCAAGTCCAAGGAGCTGACGGGGAAGATGGATGGTGCTTAAAAGGAGTGCAAATTAATCATAAAATGATTTCGAGATCTGGATAGGCCCATAAATCAGTTGGTAACGATTCAACCAACTAACCAAAGTTGGATGTTATTTACTTTACTTAAATAATTAAAATATTTAAATAAATTTCCTAAAAGTATGCTTAGATTTGTGTGTTCTTCCGGTGTAAATGATTTTGGTTTTAGGACTGCCCTGTCACTTCCTCTGACAATTGTTTAAGTGTAAAAGCTGTGCCATAAATCAAAAGCATAAAATAAAAGCTGGCAATAAATGTGACTAGAAGTGTTCTACGGATCTGCCCTCCACCGGAACACCCTCGGAAAATGCGTGTGTGTACGTGCGAAGTGCGTTTATTATCAATTTTCACGCTTTCCCATCGCTTTTCACGAGCAACAAGTGAAGCCGAGCCACGACCGCAGCTTCCTTTCGCTTCGGGATTTTCCTCTGACTGGCGGATAAAAGCAATGCGTGTTATCCGGGCCATTTCATTGGTGGACCCGGACCACGCCCACATCCCAGACACTGCGCAGGCCTCGTCCTCCGTCCGACTCATTTATGTGTAAGTATGGAAGTTTATGCTGGCGAGCGGAATTAAAGTACATTAAATTAATTTTTCTTTTATTCCTAATCCGTATCATATGCTTGAATATATATATATATAAAGATATGTATGCATTCAAGTTAAATCTTCTTTAATCGGGTCAAATGTGAAATGTGAAAAAGTGACACATTTCAGTTGTGGAAAATTTAAGAATATTAGAAAAAGTGGTTCTAAATTCATTATATTTGGATTTTAAAATGTATCATAATATACCTTAAAACATATATTTAAATTGGGAACATATTGGAAAATAAATTACAGAATAACACACTAATTGTTGTAGAATTCTCCGATTCAACTATACTTAAGGGAAAGGTTTCAAATTTAATTTATTTGAACAACTTATTCCAATTTCAACCCCAACAAAATATTCTTTAGTTCAGGCGAATTCTTAATTGTAAAAATTAATTATTTACATGTTTTATACGATTTTTTATAAATTAACTTAGAAGCTTTAAAACCCCCTTTTAAACCATTGATAAACCGATTACTTTCACTCCCCCTTGGGCATTGTCAATGCCTTTTCATTTCGCCTCGATATAAAAACGCAATAATAAATTCAAAACATTTGTGGAATTTCTTAATGAAGTCGGGATGATGCTTGGACTAAGACAAATGCCAAGCGGAAAAGGCGAACACAACTATGCGAAAGCAGTGGGATCAGGAGCTGAAGATGATGTGGCAGGCACGTGTTGATATTTCAATTGAATGCCACCAAATATGCGGCACCACACTCCAAGCTATCTTCGGGGGTGCCTTGTAAAGGAAAAATATTTCCAGCACAGGCACACATACTATACTCGTATACGATGACATTTGAACTTTGCCCGGGGGACACTCGCACTCGCACTCGTAAATTTAAATAGATTTCGCAAATGCTAATGACAGGCCAGGCTGGGGCTCGGGCTGACTGGTGGCTTGTGTGTAGCTTTTCAAACAAACGGAAATTAAACATTTGCGGCCGAATGAGTTTTCCGGTTTCCTTTTTTGTTAGCCACGAGTTTTCCAGAGTTTGTGATAAGATTTGACCACGGGCCAGGGATCTCGCATCGGGGTGACCCGCATCAGTTTTGAGGACTTATCCGACCACATTTGTCATCGATTTAACCCCCAGCATATGAAGTTAAGCTGTCATATGTGGCAAATTCAATTTGTCAGGCCCAATGCCGCCAAAAAGCTGTTCCCACTTGAGCCTTTTCAGCTGCCCAACTGCCCCTTTTAATCCTCCACAGGACGATGGAAGGAAAGTGCCCCAAAAGCATTTCTGCATTTATTGTATTATTTAATGCCATCAGTCCTGGCCGATTTCTAGTCCATTAACTTTGAAGTTATTTTGGCGTCGCCACTTTAACACTTCAATGGAACTCCCCACCTTTTTTATGGCTCTTTTCTTGTGGTGCTCATGCTATTTTCCGAGATTTTTTTATCAAAGATTCGTACACAGAAAAAGTGGTTAGAAATCGATTTGTGAGTGGCTTTTTTGTATTGGTTTTCATTTTTTGTTCCCAAGCAAAGGAAAATCCGGACCCAGAAATTATGTGAATCAAATGTTTTTGGTTGGTTCTCCAAGTTCACTGCTCTTAACTTGGTACATTAACATATTGCAAAACGTGTTTTGGTTAAAAGTTGTTAATCGTTTTATTTCCATATTATTTTCAATCTTTACTGGATAACTATGTATTTTTAAACCTTTAAGCCCTCTTAGAGATTGGTTTCTCCAAGAACCAAGGTTGGAACTCACCCCACTTTTGACTTTTTTTAGCCGGTCAAGCTGTTTATGTTTTTATATTTGTCATCCTCTCTTTTAATTTTGATTCGTTTTGCTCTTTAATTTTATGTGGATGCCGGACTTAATATGTTCACTTCTGTATGCAAATTTCAGACCCTAGACGTGATCGCAAAGCTACACAATCATCGTTAAAGCCTATAAATATTTCTGGGTCCGTCCCCTGGCATCGGCTTTGTGTCTCTGCCCCAATCTTCGATTCAGTCGCGTGTCGTTTTCCAATCGCATCGGTCCGCCCGGGTTTCATGGTCTTCGTATATCGGTATCCGTATCTCAATCTTACTTCTGTCTGACTTCTCATCCGGCTAGCATCAGAAATGGATTAATTGCACAGTCTGAAAGTAAGTTCGGATCGCTGTCTCTCTGTCAGGTGGTTTCAATATCCACAGAAGTTGCCGGCAACTTCTGCTGTTACTGGATTTCCACCGGAAATTGACAAAATCAGTTTAACATCACGTTCGCTTACATACTTTGCCTTGAGGCCAATGTCCTGGGGGATATGCAACACACCTGTTACACCTTCGGGGCTAACAAGAAAGCACAAATTGTGACCTCGTTACTCGGGAAACTTTTCAGTTACAATTGTATAAAATATACAACAGAAGATGGTGGTGAATATATAGAAGAGAATAAAGATTAAACAAAGTTTTTCTGTGGCAAAATACATTACATTATTTTAACTAAGTTGTAAGTTGTTATCAAATAAAAAACCAATTCCTTTTTTTAGGCAAAAATAATTAATGTGAAAAAATTCAACAGAGATGGTGATGATCGTGTAGAAGAGACTAAAGATTAAACAATGTTTTACTGTAGTAAAATAAAAATAAAATAATAATAAAATTATTATTCATAATTTTTTCATCACTTCAAATAAGTTGTAATCAAATAAAAAACCAATATATTTTTACAGGCATGTATAATTCATGTGAAATTGTCTTAAAACAAATGATAATTGATCGTTGTTTTGTAGTAAATATAAAATCGAGTTCGCTAGAGTCAGAAATCCATTTTTAAAACAATTTCTTAAATTTTGATGTGTTTATTTTATTTTGTTTCAAGAAATCTTTAAGCCAGATGTCTCGGAAGTGTGTTCCCACCGTTGAACTCTGTATTTTTATAGCATCGCAGTCTTGACATTCAAAATTTGACTTTCGCTTGGCTCAAAGGCATTAAAGATGTCACTTATATCTGCCCCTGCCCCTTAATTCACGCCCCTCCCCGCCCCAAGTTGAGTTGCCACTTAAGAAGCGAAAATCAATTAGGCATAATATGTTCTCTATGCGCGGCAACCCCAAAAACGCGTTGCATACTTACAGGCGTAACGCAATTGACAGTGAAAATAAAATTAAACAGCAGAGACCCACACTCTCCAACGCACACACACACACACACACAAACGCATGCATATGTATGTGGAGACCAAACACAATGAAGGCAATTGAGCAGAATCATTGCCGTTGGCAGTTTCCATCAATATGCAGAGGGAGATGGAGAGAGAGGAAGTGGGTGGTGAGAGAGGTGAGAGGTGGAGGGTCGTGGAGAGTGAGAGAATGCCCAAACGGATAATTGCACAGCGGAAAAATGCATATATAATTTAGTATATTTAGTATTTATTAGAATTTACTTAAATACTAAATTAATTTAGTTATGCGTTTGTAGTAATCACCAAAACTTGAATTGGATTATATCTGATTAATACAAAGTGAGAGAAATTCATAAATTTTAATATGCAAGATATTGGTGAAATTATTAAAAATCCATTTAATCGAACCAAAGCTAAAACCAAAATAGTTTTTGATATTATATTGTTTTAAGCATATAAAACAAAATAGTACCAAATATATAAAAGGAAGAGTTTGTTCCTATTAAACTTACCCCCACTGTAGACAAATAGAGAGAAATATATATTTCTTAAATGCCGCATATATAGATTCCTATTTTATCATTTTATTGTTTGTTGTTTAAGTCAGAATGGTGAATAATCCAGTCAACAGATAACAAATACATAATATAAATTGCCACAAAGTTATGCATCTAAAGTTTGCTTTTATGCCCAGTTTGTTTTACAATTTTGTTTTGGTATTGATAAAATACAATTTAAGTACAAATTTTTGTGTTAATTTTCTTTGTGTGAAATATGGGATGTGCTGCAACAGGCAGCAACAGCAGACAACAAGTGGCAGGCTCTGCCGACTGCGCTGCCAGCGCCAGCGCCACTTGATGCTGTCAGCGGAACGCTTGTGGCACTCCTTTGGCACTGGCACTTTCCACAGCACCACATCCATATCCTGGGCGCAGTCGGAGGCCGTCGCTGTCGCCGTCGACGTCGCCGGCGCCTCGTGCGCTGGCATCAGCGGCAGCGTTCAGTGCGAGATGAGATCTCGTGGCTGATGGACGTGCCGATTCCCACGCTCGCAGTGCAGCCTCAGCACCAGACACTGTGACAGACACTTGTGGCACCTCAGTTCCAGTTATCCGTTCTTAGTTGCCGTTAGTTAGTAACCGTTTAGTTTAGCTTTATTTGTGCCACGATCAAAATTCACAACAAATGTGCGCTTACTAACGTGTAGAATCGCTGAAAGTTGTAGCAGCAGACAACAGCTAAAATCAACCAAAAATATGTGAACATTTCAAAGATTGAAGGGTGTAAGTAAAGAGTTTTTAAAGTTTTCAAAATACATATCTAAATTTGGTTAAAATATTAATTGTTATTTGTAAGTTTTTTTTGGAAGAATGTTCTCATTATCTTTTTATCCGGAACTTTAAACATATTTAACTCCAAATTGGCAACTAACACTACTGAGTTAATAGTCTGCCATTCAAATATGAAACCCATTTATCATCTCTTCCAAATCTTCTCTCGTCAAAAGCGAGGTAAATCAATCAAGACCCCGTTGAAATTTGCATTTTAAAGCGGCTACAAATGCCTGTTTATTTATACCCCATGTATTTATTTGTTAATCGATTTGAATCGCGCCTGGGAGGCATACAATATTTTTTGCTTGACTCAACAGCAAGCATGCCGAAAAAAAAAGAAAACAAATAAAAGTATTAACAAATATGTATTGATGTAAATATCATTTACTTTTCTTTATTTGCCCCGGACAAATAGTTGCCATCTCATTGAGTGTGGTTTATTTGGGGATTGAATAATAAATCGGTATATATTTTTTTATGAATCTTATTTGCTTATGATAGACCGCTGGGCCGCAAAAAATAATTGTGCATAAATTTACAATTCCAAATAATAATTAAGTGAACTGTGGGAGATAGAATGAATGAATAAATCAAATTGAAATCATTATATAGTGTAAATAATATATCCCATTCTGAATACTTTTGTTCACTTACAATTCCCGCATTGTCTTGTTGGCCAACGACCTTGCTGCCAGCCAAGTCAAGAGCAAACAATCTTTTCCAAAGGAAACCCTCTTCGGTGGCATTGCAAAAAACAAATTCCACAAGTGGCCGGCAGCCAGCGGAAATCGCTGAGCCACCGGAGACATTGTAAATCGGCTTTTAACTTCATATTTAAGCGACTTTTCTCATTTGGTTTCATTTTTTTACTTTACCCACAGGAATACTCCAACAACGCAAAACCTCACCCACCAAAAAAAACAAAAAAAAAAACAGGAAAATCGCAGAAGGACAGACACCAAATCCACCCCAACAACCCCGAAGCAATAACCCAACAGAAGGTCCCAGGAAAAGGAGACAGCTCGTATATAGCAAATAACTCAGGTGGGTCTTGGTTTACATTCGTTGTGAAGAAAATAAGGTTTAAACAATCTTGTAGAGCATTCCCAGTTTCCCATTTAATATATTTATTAATTGATTCATTGCGAGATCCCCTTATTAAGAAGCAAGATCTAGTTCTTTGCATTATACATACTTTGTTGTGAGGATTATTAAAATTATTTCCATTTTGTTATCCAGTTTTTTGTTCGAATACCCGTTCCTTTGACTGATTTTTACAATAGTTCAGTTTATAGTCGATGTTTTCCACTTAGACACGTTCAAGTTCTCGGCTTTTGTTTGCCGAGCTAAAGATGATTGCTCGTTTGAATCGAATTGAGCTAATTAGTTTAAAGGGGTCTCATTTACACGCCTCAGTAATACAACTAGATGCAGCAGCTACCGTATTGCAATTAAAATTGCAATTATAGGTAGTACAGAAAAATATAAATAAAAAAAAGAATCGGACGTCGGACGTTAAATTTTCACACTAATTAAATGAAAAATATATAAAACTAGCTAGCTTGAAGGGCTTTGCCTTCAATTCCTGGTTGATTATATAGGAAAACCAGTTTATTGTCTTGTCGAAAATAAAACGAACAACCGGGGGAGGTCTTCGGAATCTTCGTTGGCTTGTCAATGTCAAGCTCAAGTCCGTTGGTCAAGCTCAGGCGTAAGCTTCGTTTTAATTAATAAAAATCTGAAAAATGAGCACAATTTAAATAAAGTTGCGTGTCGATGCTTAGAAGCAGAAGCGAAATTCTAACCGACGGCAGCTGAAAAATCCTATGCAATTAGCACAGGCCCCAAAACCCAGCTGAACAACAATTGAAACAAAAGCAACGACAACGGCAATCAGAAGAAAAATATCTGAGAGAGCATAAATAATGAATTTAACAATCGCATTCGCCGCATCGCATCTCACATGCACATGATAATTACAAGTTTTATGCATTTTAGATTCCCTATTTACAAAATTGTACTCTTAAAACGTGTTTTTAAAACTATGTTTTAGTATTTCAAATTACCATATCTGAAACAAATCCAAATTCTATCTGTTTAGAAGCGTGCTTTACAATTTTTAAATGAAACAAAAATTAAAATATTCCATAAACAATTTCATTGTCAGATTACAAGCGTATTGCAACTTCGACTCGACTAATATAAATAATAATTGTCTCTTGTTTTAGTTCATTATTGTATTATTAACAGAGCACACGCGACACAAAATTAATTAAATGCAGTTCGAATCAATCCGAAATGCAAAAAAGTGAGACAGTAATTCTTAATTCTAAATAACGAAATACTTAAAAAAAAAAACAAATCAAACTTGCAACGCAATTTTCCATTAGCATAATTTCGATTTGCTTTGAGTTGGCTTCTCCCACGACCATAGATCCGAAATTGCATGCCAATTGATAATTAATATTTATTAAAATGTATTTTACACACTTCTCATTGTGCATTCATTTAAAATGATGCCAAGATGCCTGCCAACGCTCTGAGAATTCTCTCGACTAAGCTAATCTTTGCAGCTTGGACAGAAATGAGTTTGTTTAATAAATCCCAGGCGGCACGCCAAAGTTTTTAGTTCGAGCTCAGAGCGCCGACATGTCGGTGGAATCCGCGGAATGAACGATCTTTCCTATGAATTCGTGTATACAGATACAGATGAGTGAAGTCGGTGCGAAAGAGAAAGTGCAATCTAGAAGATACATATATTCCATTGGCACTTCCCGAACGAATGCAAAATTCGTACTGCCTTGATCTCCGATTCACTGGCTAATTGAGATTTCTGTGCGCGTATCTTGCGGATGTATATAAAGTGCCTCCTCAATATCGGTTGCAATTTCCAGAGTTCTATAAATACCCAAGCCCTGTGGCAATTCAGGTTCATTTGTGCAATTGTTACTCCAGTGTCAAGGTTGCCCTGCGGACAGGAACTTAAACAATCCAAGAATCTACATCTTTTTTTGATAAGGAAAAGCTGGAAGGTAAAATAAAAGCCACAACTGGGGTGATAAAATGATCGAAATATGGTCTTAAAATGGGTTTAGCATGAAGATATTATAGCAAAATGTCATATTTCACTTAATTTAAATAATTTGTATTAGATTTTAAAGTAATAAACATTTTCTCGTACCCTTAAATTATTTACCATTTGTGATTTAACAATTTATTTGATTTTAGTAAGACTTCCGTTTACTCAACGTTATTTGTAATTTCTAAATTCTAGTTATTACATATATTTTAGCCCTAGCAAATTTCCCATTAGCTCGCTCTTTAATTGTCGCACGTTTAGACAAATGACAATAAACAAGTACTAATTATAATGATACAATTTTTAGTACTATAACTAATGCAACAGCTTTGTTGCTCAGCAGTTAATTCGAGTTGATTAAATCAATTAAAATAACAAATTCATGGTGGTTTTTTTTTGTACGCCCCCAAAACGTGATGCATTCGGATGTGTCTTTTCAGTTTCCTCGGTCATTTGTCATTTTGGTAAATTGAAATATCAGAAACACTTGTTATCCCCTGATGAATTGCTCTACACTTTGCCTGCAAAGACGTCATAAACAATCAATTGTGGATCAGAAAGGCATCAGGCATCAATTGCAATTGCCTAGGGGCTCTCAATTGAGATGTTTATTTTGCCGGAAAGCCCGATTCATCTTCCTCCTGGCAATTATTTCAGCTTCAATTACGAGACCTTTTCGCCATTAATTGTGGGATAATTCGATTTCACTCCGAAAACTTAAAGAAGTCAAACTTCCTCGGTTGGGTCTTTTGTGAGTGTTTCTAAGCGAATTATGTCGGCAAATTCAATTTGCGCCTGGCAGTAGGCAACGGATGAAATCGTTCGAATGACAAATGTCACGCATACGCCCCGTTGCCTCTGTGTGTATTGGTGTTGGTGCTGGTGGTGTCAGTGTGCTAGTGCGGAGCGGCAGGCAATTAAATAAATATTTAAATTTCGTATGATTCAATTAGAAGCGAGTTGCCGTGTGAAAGATACTTTTTAATTCAAAACCCAAGACTTGTAATTTACTTTTAATTAGCGAAAATCATTGAGGCGTAAGGCGAGCGTGGGATTCGGATTCAGATTGGGAATGGGAATGGGAGTGGGGATGGTAATGAGAATGAGAATGGAATTGTGGCACAAGCTGCTTACAATTTTGATTACATTTTAAAAGGCAATCGGCTTAGAACGGCTCCTCATTTTTTTTGTTCTATACCAACAGCAACCAGCGGCTAGCGACGCAATGCAATCATCGACCGATGCTGGCAATGGTGGACCAAGAAAATACACGCAGAGCACAGCACAGAAGCAGCAGCAGCAGCAGCAGTCGGAGATTAGTGAGACCACCTCCTTCACCGTAAACCAGCAACAGCATTCCGGTGGCAGCAACAGCACCCCCAGCAAAAATCCCTTCAAGCAGCCCTTGGAGAGCAATCAGCAGAATGGCAACATGGACCAGGATTGTGGCATTCTGGGCGTTGGCAAGGAGAAGTCAGCTCCACCTCCGCCGCCGCCCACCTACCAATCGCAGACGCAGTCTCAGTCGTACGGAGGACGACCACCACCTCCGCAGGATCAGTACCGGGAGGAGGATCCACGCGCAGCCGGCTCCTGGTCTGCCGCCAAGTCCTGGATGGTCAGCTGGCGGGGATCTAACCGTCTGGTGCTAGTCATCGTTGCCATAGCCCTGCTCCTGGACAACATGCTGCTGACCACAGTAGGTGAGTTCGCACCCATGTCTATCTTTCCTTTCCATTTCTTTGCCCTGCTTCTGCTGGAATAAATCTTTCTCTCTGGAGACCATTAGCATTTCACGGGCATTTATCTCCCGGGGCTGGTTATCTTAGCTGGTTCGCAGTCAAGCCAATCGCCTGGAAAGTGTCCATTTCCCCCAGGGGGGAGTTGGCGTGGTGGCGAAGCCATAAAATTACCACAGAGCACCACTTAAGCTAATGAACGCTTTCCTGTCAATGCGAGTTTTCACTGACAGTTCATCAATTCAAGTGCGGGGAGGGATTTGGTCCTGACAATAAGGAATAAAGTGTAAGGACTCTGAGATTTGGGCTACCCAAGAGATCGGGCGAATGTTTGTTTTAACATTGTACTAAAGATATCAACTTAGCTTTGTTTAAAACTAGTGTAATTAAAATAAGATTCATTTCACCACTTCTAAGAAAAAGTATTTCTTTGCATAAATAATAAGATACGCAGATATACAAATCTGATCTGTGATGAATATGAATATAATATATATTA